>CM076584.1:663226402-663381216 GCA_034641835.2 Pinus albicaulis | reverse complement strand
TGTTACATAGTAATTTGTCACCATCCCTGCAATCCCCTATCCTGCACATTGGAGGGAATTTTTCATGACCTGTGAGCAGTGACATGACCTGAAACCACTGTCATGGCATCCCCCTTGGCAAGGACAATCATTCCTCTGAAGACAGTTTCCTGTGAAAAACCCTAAAAATAGACCTTTTGGCCTTAGCGCGACCAGCTAGTTCAGCCCTCGTGCCAATGGGGGAAATCCACCAAAGAGGGCGCACCAACTGGCGCTCTGTCCCAGTTTATTGCTCGTGCCAAGCTTAATAAGGATTGTTTTAAAAAAATAAATGGTGGAAGTTTGATTCCAACCAACTCTTGAACGAGTCTCTAAAATGAGTTGGGAGGTTTGGCTCCAGATCTCCATGTAGGGGAAGTGGTTTTCCACCTATCATGGAAGCTTCCTTGAGGATAGGGCCAATCCCACTGTTATAGGGATCCCAAATCCCCTTCCACCATCAATATAAGCTTGCCATTTTCCCCTTAGCAAGCTAGTAGCCTTAATGGTCATAGAACTAAGAGCTGAATCAGTAGCAAGGAGACTATCGCCAGACAACCTTTGAGAGCCAAGCCGAAGAGAGAGCTTTGTCCCATTCCTGACGAGCTTCATTGAGATGTGCTCCGCTGTCGACCCACCGAAGGAAGATCCAGCATCAGAGCTCAGGTTGTATCTTTCTTTCATTGTTATTAATAATAAGCGACTTTGATTATGGTTCCATTCATATGTTCATGTTTTATGTTATGAATTATATCTTCTCTGACTGATATATGGTTACATGTTTTAGGTTTTACGTTGTGTGTTGCGTTTCTTCATGTGCTTGTAGGTGTTTGAACATGCTAAGCGAGAGAATTGTGATCTGCCAAAGCGAAGGACGGAAACACCATTTTTTCTACAAATAACAACAACGTGGGACTTAAGGTAGGCCTCTTGTCGCATCTTGGTATTTTGTAATTAGGAACCTGCGTCTTAGCGTGACTCGGTTGTTGCTAGACCCGATCTAGGCTAGTAGGGATCGCCTCTGTCCGTAGAGGGGATTCACCTCTCCAAAAAACTAGAGACTCCACTGGGGAGGCATTGATTGGAGTTTGTCTTGTCTTTTTGGTTGATTTTGGTCCTTGTTTGCTTGATCAGCTCTTATGGTTCGCCTTTTTCTAGTGTTAAACCTCTGTTTAGCCTCACCATACCTGGTCTACTCCCTATTTTCTCCTTTTTATTTTTGACATTATTAAACTCGACTGGCGCGGTTTTTTCCCTGACAGTCACGCCAAATGGCGCTTGTTGCTAGTTCAGCCCCCACGCCAATCCTGTTTTGGCGCTAGATACAGCCAGACAGTCGTGCCAATCCTGTGTGGTGCTAGGGTTTGCTTCTTTCTGAAGCTTTCTGAGCTTGATTTTTGGTTTTGGTGTCATTTTTTCGACTGCCTGAGTGTCCTGAAGCCTTGGTTGACTGTGTGTGACCTCTATCCTCCGGTTGTTTTCCCTCTACTATCGGTTTTAAATTCTAGCCCTAGGGCATCTAGGTGCTATAGTGTGCTGAGCCTCCCGTGGAAGTTTTTGGTTTTCATTTGTCCAGTCAACTTCACTTTGCTTCTTTGCATTATTTTGGTGGTTTTCCATTGTTTTATTGCGTTATTCGAGTGATTTCTCTCTTTCTCATTCGAGTTTCACTCTATCTCATTTCTAGCCTAGATTACATGGTTCATATGAGTCTTTGGGATTCCTCTTTGATTTGAGGGATTTATCCATCAATTTGAGGTCTGATTGTGTGTTTTGCGTTGAGTGAACTTGCTTGTCTTTACTCTTCTACTATCGTTTCTCAAATTGATCTCTCCATTAGTTTTCATTTTGTTCAGTGCATTTTTCTCTTAAAACATTGAAAATACAAAAATCAAATGTCTTTGCTTTTGATTAGTTAGTGAAAATTGAAAAAAAATTTGCGTTATTAGTGTTATATAACTCTAAAGGAAAAGATTTTAGTTTCATTAGCATGCATTAAAGACACTAGTGGTTGTTTTGTGATCATTTTGTTATTGTGTGAAAGCTCTCAACCTTCCCGTAGTTAGCTATTCATCGAACAAAGTGATATATTGTGGCATGTAGTGTGCATTTAGAGGATTTTTGAGACATAACATTCGGTAGGGCCTAAAAATTGAAACATAAGTGAAGATTAACTCTAAAATTTATTCAATTTACCTTAAGGTAGCATTGAAACATTAACGAAATATTTAGAGGTCTAGGCTGGTGACATGTTCCGGCGTCATTAAACCTAGTAGCTTTCGTTCGCTGTTTGGCTTTAGACAGCGCTAGTACGGATTTGTGCTCCCCGTACTGTCGCGTATATAAAGGGAGACCCCACTAGGTTGCTATCCTTTATCTGTAGGAAGTCGAGTCTGCCAGCTTATACCCATGATACACTGGACACAAAATTCAGGGAGATTACCTGCACGTACGTCAAGTCCTTGGTTGATTTCTCTTTCATTTTTTTAACCAAGGTGTATATTGTAGTTCATGGATATCTGGTACACCATTTTTCCTAGAGTTCCACAGTAGTCATTTCGATCTTTTCTGACTCATTAAATTTGAAAGGATCATCAAGCACTTTTCCTTTCACACTTGTTTCCAATATGAAAGTGATAGAGTCACCTTTTTCCTGTTTCTCGACTCTTAAAAGATGAAATGGTAGAGTTTTGTTTCAATGTTTTAAAAATTAATTTCCCACGAAATATTCCTGGTTAAAGTTAGTTTCCTTAGGGTGCTGTTCTAAAGTTGTTTCTAATGGAAACTTTTTCGGAGTTCACCAACCAAGGAATCCCATCTGAAGGGAATCCTGGTCCTTTTCCTCCTCTTGGAAATGTTGGTGCTCCTTCCTGGGTTAACTGTTGGGTTGCCTGTTTGGTTGTTTTCAACCTCTGTGGTCCCGAAATGTCCTAGCTATTGGTCAATCAATTCCGTCCATCGTACCATCCACTCCTCTGCCTGAGCAACACCATGTTGATTTAAAGGTGGACCTCTCCCCTTCTTCACCTGTTTCTGCGTCCTCCTCTTCTACTTCGCCTGGTGAAAGTCTGGATTCTAGTTACCAGGTGGCTAAGAAGAAGAAGAAGAAGTCTGATAAGAGAGAAGCTAAAGCTGTAACTACTGCTTCTGAAACATCTCCTCTTGATAAAGCTACCAACCCTCCACGGAGAGTCAAGTTCCCTTGCATGTTGTGCATGGGAGACCATCTTATTTGAGATTGCCCTGGCATTCCCAATGTGCTCGAAGTATGGTCCAACGGTCATTCGCCATTTCCTTTGGCTTCCGGGAGTCAGGTTGGGGGCACGTCTTCAGCTAGTGCTGATAAGAATCATAAGAAATAGGGAAAGATTACCCATCCTTGTAAGTTGTGTGAAGGGAACCATGCCATTCACCTTTTTCTGTATATGGGTGAAGCCAAACAAGTGTTGGACAACCCGACTGTTTCTACACCATGTATTCCAGCTGGTTATAAGCAACTTTCTTTGAGTCCTCCACTAGCTGATGCCTCGATTGGTTGAGAGTCATCCTTGGTCGATCCCGCTCCTCCGGAAATTCAAATTTAGGAATCCATCCCCGACCAACCGTTGGTCGTGGGATCGGTTGAGCTGGCCCCGTCTGCAGTGCACCAGGTATTTTTCGTTGAGAGTGGACCTCACACCCCTCATGTTCTTTTGGTTTCTTTAGATTCTTCAGACTTGGAGAAAGATTCTCCTATCCCTATATCTCAAGAAGCTGCTCCTCTGCCTCTCGTGATGGAGGTCCCGGAGGATACTCTTCCTGCCTTAGAGATGGAGGTCGTGGAGGATGCTCCTTCTTCTTCTGTAACACCAGGGGAATACCATCTCAGTTCGATGGTAGCCCCTCCGAGTATTTTGGTCGCTTCCTTTGACTGGAGTCAATTTGCAGGATACTGCCTTCTGTCTTATGTGCCTTTTGAGATAACAGTACAAACCTCTAGTCTGGTCGTACCTAACACTATTATAGATGAAGGCGCGTCTGTTAGTGTTCTATCCTCAAATACTTGGCAAGATTTCGGTTCGCCGCCACTTGTGCCTGTTACGCAGAATCTGTTGGTGTTTAACAGAAGAACTAGTCAACCATTAGGGATCCTTCCAAGGTTACCTGTTAATTTGGGAGGTAAAATCGTCCATATGGATGTGATGGTTGTTCCAAGCCCCTTGGATTTCAATTTTCTCTTGGGGTGAGATTACACCTATGCCATGGGAGCACTTGTCTCCTCCCTTTTTCATGTGGTTTTTTTTCCACATGAAGGACGGATCGTGACCATTGATCAGCTTTCGTTCTTTGGTCCTGATGTGACAACTGGCCCACCATCATCCCTTCCTAGTTTTTATCCACCCGTTGTATCTGCCCCACCGCAGGTCAATTATGTGGCTACCTACCCCGTGCCTGTACTCAGTGATAGTGCCGTTGTACATTGTGTGCTGGGGGCATTGGGTCCTGATTTTCGAGATGTTGTTCTCCCATCCAGTGTAGAACTCTTGGAACCCATGACTTCTTGTTCATCGTGATGAGTTGTCTTTGGAGCAGGGTTCTTTTCCTTGTGTCAAGCTCCTTAAAAAATGAAACAAGGTCATCCGAGGATATTTTGTCTTCTGTATCAACCTCGTTAAAAAATGAAACAAGCTCTCTGGAGCATGGTTCTTTTTCTTGTGTCAAGCTCGTTAAAAAATGAAACAAGGTGTCCGGAGCAGAGTTCATTTTCTTGTGTCAAGCTCGTTAAAAAATGAAACAAGGTGATTGGAGCACAGTTCGTTTTCTTGTGTCAAGCTCCTTAAAGAATGAAACAAGGTGTTCAGAGCAGAGTTCGTTTTCTTATGTCAAGCTCCTTAAAAAATGAAACAAGCTCTTCGGAGCACAATTCGTTTTCTTGTGTAAAGCTCCTTAAAAAATGAAACGAGGTCATTTGAGGATAGTTCTTTTAATGTGTCAACCTCGTTAAAATAATGAAACACTTTCCTGTTCAATTCGAGTCTTTGATAAGATCTCGTAAAATCCCAGTCGAGTCTTTCTCGTGATCTTGTAACTTGAACCTTCACTCCATCTACCTTTCATATGGATTGAAGCTTGGGGGGCATGTACCTCGAATTGAGTCACCATGCTGGGGGCATGCTTAATTTTTCAAGCATAGTTTTTTTCCATTTCAAGCTTGTGTAAAAATGAAACCGGTTTCAAGCATAGTTTATCTTTGTTTCAAGCTTGTGTAAAAATGAAACCAACTTCAAGCATAGTTTTCTGATTTCAAGCTTGTGTAAAAATGAAACCTTTCCCATTTTACCTCTTGTGATTGCCATTTTATCAGCCTCTTTGTGCCAGATGAACCTTGGTTTTCTCATTCCATCATCCCCATTTGCTCGGCCGATCATACGCCTTCACTTGGTTGTTTTACCCATTCCCGAGGAACCGCTGCGATGAGTGGTCTTGTTAGCCAGCCTCTTAACCTTTACTTGTTCTGAGAATTTCCACCATTACCAGAACCAGTAGCTACCCTTAATACCACTCGTTCCTCTAGGAAGAGTCACCTTTTAGGTCTTTTCTGACTCTCTAAAACTGAAAATATTTCCGAGTCGCTTGTCGTTTTGATCTCGTTAATTGGATGCGAAACGATATCTACCCAGTATATGTTTACCCATTTTTCGGGCTGGGATAGAATATTTACGAAAAAGGAATACCCTAGCCTATCACGACTAGGAGGTTCTCTCAGACATAGTTTTCTACCTTTTCGGATCTAAGAAACTACTTACAAAAAGGGAATGTTGGAGTTTACTTTTCCGCTGTCTTTTCAAACTCTCTAAATATGAAAAGACGCCAAGTTCTTCCTTTGTCAGACTCATTAAAACCTGATGACATCAGACTCTGTCGTAATGACGATACTCGAGTTCCTCCTTCCTAGGGCTCGTTAAATGTACTAGGTTGGATTTGTTCGAAGGACAAACTTATATGACAAGCATATGATATCCTCTTCAAGCTTGTGTAAAAATAAAGAGGTACTCGCTAGAAATGGTGGGAGAAAATGAAACCAATATCATCGTCGTGTTGGCAGTATGTCACTCTTGAACATGGCACTTGTCTGCACTCGTGTCGGGTTGGGGACATCTCATCTTGTTTTCCACTTGCCTCCATGGGTTTGGGTTATCCTTTTTGACCACTCATCTACTCTTTGCCTCATCATCATGACCTCAAATCTTTTGATGTCAAATACTTCCAAATCCAGTGTTGTGCCACCGATATGTTCAAGAGAAGTTGACCTCTGCAGTTTAAACCCTCCTCTGATTCTCTACTGATCCTGATTTAAAAACATTATGTTCCTCTGTCTCACGTCGATGATGTGGGAAACATTATGGCCCACCTTCAATCAAGGTTACTTCCTATTGACTTCAGCTCATTATCCAGGAAGCTGATCTAGAGACTCCTTTCTGGTACCTTAGAGCTTGCATGCCTCAATGGAAGGTTCTTCGCATTCGACGCAAGGTTTTCATTATTGGCCTTCGATTAGTTGATTCTGCGGGTGTTCGACGCCAGCTCACTGTTCACATTTCGTGGATTGTACCTATAGTACCATAGGGCCATCCTCATTATTGGTGGTACCTCTTGCGTCTGTTAATGGCTTTCATCATTGGATGGTAATCAGACGATGTTCTTGCATGTTCGACTTCAGATCACATATTCGCATGCTTGAAATTGTACTCTGTTCAGGTCGAGATGGAGCGCAAGACCCTAGATTTTTTCTGTTGGAATCCAGGATGTGGATTTTATGGATTATCGTGATTGATTACATGACTCATTGATTGGATGGCTGTAACCATACCTGAGTCTATTTATTGATCCTCACTGGATGGCTGCATCCATGCCTTGGATCCTGATTATTGTATACTCTATTATGGATGGCTGCGCCCATACCACATATCATGTATTTAAGATATCAGTTGTATTTGACTACGTAGGTTTTACGACGGCAGTTTTTTCAGTTGGGCACGTTCTCATAAACATTTCACCCCTCTCTCTCTCTCAGGCCTCATGCTTTAGGGGGCATCTGTTACACAGTAATTTGTCACCGTCCCTGAAATCCCCCATCCCACACATTGGAGGGCCTTTTATTTGACCTATAAGCAGTGACATGACCTGAAACCACTTTCATGGCATCCCCCTTGACAAGGACAAACATTCCTCTGAAGACAGTTTCCTGTGAAAAACCCTAAAAATAGACCTTTTGGCCTTGACACGACCATCTAGTTCAGCCCTCGCGCCAATGGGGGAAATCCACCAAAGAGGGCGCGCCAACTAGCGCTCTGTCCCAGTGTATTGCTCGCACTAAGCTTAATAAATATTTTTCTTTAAAAATAAATGGCGGAAGTTTGATTCCAACCAACTCCTGAACAAGTCTCTAAAATGAGTTGGGAGGTTTGGCTCCAGATCTCCATGTAGGGGAAGTGGTTTTCCACCTATCATAGAAGCTTCCTTGAGGATAGGGCTAATCCCACCATTGTAGGGATCCCAACTCCCCTTCCACCATCTATATAAGCTTTCCATTTTCCCCTGAGAAAGCTAGTAGCCTTAATGGTCATAGAAATAAGAGCTGAATTAGTAGCAAGGAGACTATCGCCAGACAAGCTCTAAGAGCCAAGCCGAAGAGAGAGAGCTTTGTCCCATTCCCGACGAGCTTCATTGAGACGTGCTCCGCTGTCGACCCACCGAAGGAAGATCCAGCGTCAGAGCTCAGGTTGTATCTTTCCTTCGTTGTTATTAATAATAAGCGACTTTGATTATGGTTCCATTCATATGTTCATGTTTTATGTTATGAATTATATCTTCTCTGACTGATATATGGTTACATGTTTTAGGTTTTACGTTATATGTTGTGTTTCTTCATGTGAGTGCAGGTGTTCGAACGTGCTAAGCGGGAGAATTTTGATATGCCAAAGCGAAGGACGAAAACACCATTTTTTCTGCAAACAACAACAGTGTGGGACTTAAGGTAGGCCTCTTGTCGCATCTTGGTCTTTTATAACTAGGAACCTGCGTCTTAGCGTGACTCGGCTATTGCTAGACCCGATCTGGGTTAGTAGGGATTGCCTCTGTCTACAGAGGGGATTTACCTCTCTAACAGTCTCGTTTGAAAAAAGTTAGTTTGAATTTATTCCAAGGGCATATTGAAGAATATATATCAGTATTGGGTTCTAAAATTCCCCCTAAAAATAATTCAACACCCATTAAGCCTTCAGAAGAATCTACTATGACTCATGAAGACGTAGAAATGTAACATGAGATATCAAAATTACAAGAGCAAGTGCACCTATCGCAAAGAGAAATAAAAAGTGAAATGCAAGTTTTGAAGAAAGGCGTGGAAACTAATATGGATGGTTTGAAGAAAGGTGTGGAAGCTAAGATGAATGGCTTGGAAGCTAAGATGGATGGCATGGAAGTTGGCATGGAAGCTAAGATGGATGACATGGAAGCTAATATTGATGAAAAAATGGAAAACATGAAGAATGATCTAAAAGTAGGCATCGAAGGTTTGGAAAATTTGATACAAGAAATGTTTCCTAATGGTGAAAAGATAGTAGAGGAAACTCATGATGAGAAAAAAATAATTGTTAATCGTGATTTCATAAACTCTAATGTTGGATGGAAGAACCACCATATTCCAAAGATGGGTATGAGGAAGTTTGATGGCAAGGATCCTGTAACATGGATACTACAAATGGAGCAATATTTTAATCTCAATAATGTGAAAACACACAAAAGGTACAAATTGCAACTTTACATTTAGAAAAAAATAAATTTGTATGGTATCGATGTCTTTGCACCCGTAAAAAAATTGTCACTTGGTTCATTTTTATGGAGGAAATGATAGCACATTATGAGGATACAAAAAGCAACACCTTCTTTAGCCAATTAATAAATCTCAAACAAAAGGGTTCAGTGGTGAAGCACATTGAGGACTTCCAAAAATTGAATATAAGGGTAACTGATATTCCATAGGAACACATGATTGATGTCGTCATAGGGACTTTAAAGGATAACATTCAACATGAAGTTCACGTTTGGGATCTTGATTCATTGGAAAAGGCATTCAGGTTGGAAAGAAAAATTGAAAGTAAAATTATGGCGACAAGGAAGCCTACCACTCACATATATAAAGATGGAAGTGTTGCTACTCCTAGACTTCCACAACCTACAAGATTGACACCACAAAAATTGGAAGAAAAAAGAGAAAAATGGCTTTGCTACAATTGTGATAGAAAATACAATAAAGGTCATAAGTGTGTTGTGAAGAAATTATTTTACATAGATTGTGAAGAGGAAGAATAAAATGAACAATAATCTTCAAAATAAGAGGATATACACTAGGAACCAACCCTAGAAGAGGAATAAATGAGTCCAACCATATCGTTTAATGCATTGGAAGGAATTACCACTCCTCAAACTCTCAAGATAGAAGGACATATCGAGAAGAAAAAAGGTAACAATGTTGATTGGTTTGGGTAGTACCCATAATTTTATTCACTGTAAGGTAGCCAAGGAATTTAATTGTTTCCTATACCCAACACCAGAATGTTAAGTGATGGTTGCAAATGGAGGAACTATAAATTGCTCTAGAAAATGCCATAATATCAAGCTAACCATGGGGGAATATATATTAAATCGTCCAATGCTTTCCATTCGAATGGGAGGTGCTGATGCTGTACTAGGAGTACAATGGTTAAAATCTTTGGGGACGGTTGCTTTTAATTTTCAAGAAATTTTCTTGAATTTTTTTTTAGAAGGAAAGGAAGTCAAATTACGGGGTATCGCAGGGAAGCCGGGAAATATAATAAGCTCTAATTTCATGACAAAGCTTCCGAAGAAAAAAAAACGAGGCGTAATTGCACAATTATGCTCATTAGAAGTTCTAACATCAAAATCATCTATTTCTGCAGATTTCCAAAAACCCTTGGACAATCATTCCAAGGTGTTTGAAACTCCCAAAGGAATTCCACCTATTCGTGATCATGATCATGCTATTAATTTTATTCCAGGAAGTGTTCCTCCAAACATCAGGCCGTATAGATATCCTTATGTACAAAAGAGCGAAATTAAACGTATGATTGCAGAAATGTTAGAGGCTAGTATAATTCAACCTAGTCAAAGTTCTTTCTCTGCCCTAGTAGTATTGGTGCACAAGAAGGATGGATCATGGCGCATGTGTTTGGATTATAGGGAGCTCAATAAGCTCACCATTAAAGATAAATTTCCCATTCTTGTGATTTATGAATTATTGGATGAATTACATGGAGCAATTTATTTTACCAAGTTGGATCTTTGTTACACTGAAAAATGTCACCTTGACATTCTGCTGACTGTATGAGCTCATTAAACACTCATACTTACCTCCTTTGCAAGTCTTACAACCTTTGCTCCTCATTCCATGCCCTGAAACTGGAGAAAAACCCTAAAAAGCTCAAAAAACCTTGGGTACGCAGTTAATATGAAGCCTACCTGCGTTTTTAGCTAGGGTCCGCATGTAATGTGAAGATAAACTCGCGTTCTAGAACAATAATTTTCCAAAGGTTGTAATGCATGCTATGACTTTGCAAAGTCAAAAATGTGCGCCAAATTAAACCAAAAAGTTGAATTTTGGTCAATTCTAGAAGGTTCTCGATGAGATTTTTTGGGGATGAGTACGCTTTAGTAAGGTGCATGTATCCCACACCTTAAGGAACTAATCCCTTGATGTGAGGAGCCTATCCCTTTGAAGGAGGGTTCTATCCCTTTAATGGTGGAATCCTAACCTTCCGATCGCTCTATAAAAGGAGGCATTGCAGCCTCAAAGTTTTTTGGAGAAGATTTTGGAGTTGAAGTGCTGTTGAGATTTAGATTTCCTTCTGCCGAGCTTTTGAGAGGAAAGATCACATACCTCTTTATGCTTCTGGAGGAAGAGTGCAAGACTTATCAGAGTAGAGGAGATTCCTGCTTCGGACCCCGGGAAGGCCTTTCGAACATCAAGGCTAAGGTTGTAAGGTTCTTCTGTATATTTTAAGATTAATACAATCAAGTTCTGTTTTTCTCAATAAATTGTCATTTGATTGTTTATTTCAATAAACTGTCTGTATTGATCTTATGGTAGTTCGAGGTCCCTTGGATTTCAATTTACTCCTTGGGCGAGACTATGTCTATGCAATGAAAGCTGTCGTATCGACACTCTTTCGCATGATGTCTTTCCCTCACAATGGCAATATTGTGACTGTAGACCAACTTTCATTCCCTAGTCTTGTTTCGACTACCAATAATATGACATCCCTAAATGTTCCTGATTCTAAAGTGGTATCTACCCCGCCACGGGTTAATTATGTGGCAACTAGTCCCATGTTTTCAGTTACCGATGGAAGCGAGCCTCTCACTATAAGCTCGTCTTCTTTTGATTTAGATCCGGTAATTGACATGGAAAACTCTATGGGATTATTTGAACGCGATGTTCTTATCCCTTTTGAGTCCCTTGACATGTGTTCCTTCCAGAGAACTATTCTTCCTTCTGATGAAGACCTCTTGGAAGCCATGATCAAGGTTTGTCCATTGACATGTGTTTCTTCCAGTTGGAAGCCATGATCGGTGAGCGTGAGGAGAGTTCCTTTTACTGTGTCAACCTCGTTAAAAAATGAATCAGTGTGTGTGAGGATAGTTCCTTGTACTGTGTCAACCTCGTTAAAAAATGAATCAGTGAGTGTGAGGAGAGTTCCTTGTACTGTGTCAACCTCGTTAAAAAATGAAACAGTGAGTGTGAGGATAGTTCCTTGTACTGTGTCAACCTCGTTAAAAAATGAATCAGTGATGAGGAGAGTTCCTTGTACTGTGTCAACCTCGTTAAAAAATGAATCAGTGAGGGTGAGGATAGTTCCTTGTACTGTGTCAACCTCGTTAAAAAATGAATCAGTGAATCTGAGGATAGTTCCTTGTACTGTGTCAACCTCGTTAAAAAATGAATCAGTGTGTCTGAGGATGGTTCTTTTCCTGTGTCAACCTCGTTAAAAAATGAATCAGTTAGTCCGAGCATAGTTCCTTTTCTTGTGTCAAGCTCGTTTAAAAAATGAAACAAGCTTTTCTGAGGACAGTTCTTTTCCTGTGTCAACCTCATTAAAAAATGAAACAGTAGGTAGATTGTAGAGAGTAGATTGGTAGATTAGAAATAGTTAGTTTCTGAGTACAGTTCTTTTCCTGTGTCAACCTCGTTAAAAAATGAATCAGTCGCTCAGAGGATAGTTCCTGTTACTGAGTCAACCTCGTTAAAAAATGAATCAGGGTATGAGGACAGTTCTTTTCCTGTGTCAACCTCATTAAAAAATGAATCAGTTGGTCTGAGGATAGTTCCTGTTACTGAGTCAACCTCATTAAAAAATGAATCAGGTATGAGGACAGTTCTTTTCCTGTGTCAACCTCATTAAAAAATGAATCACTAGGTTATGTAGGTAGATTAGAAATAAGTAGTAGCTGAGGATAGTTCCTTTTACTGTGTCAACCTCGTTAAAAAATGAAACACGTTGCCATGAGCATAGTTCTTTTCCTGTGTCAAGCTCGTTAAAAAATGAAACAAATCCTCCCTTAATTGAGTCGAGTCTTTGAATAGACCTCGTAAATGTTAAGTAATATATATTTAGGTTAGTTTTTAGGTCGGGTCTTTCATATGATCTCGTAAATGAACCTTCATTCCATCTAGCTATTAATTACCAGTAGTATTTTTAGTTGAATGAAATGAAGCTGGGGGGGCATGTGCTCTAGCAGTTACGCTTAGGGGGCATCAAGCACAGTTTTCTCTTTGTTTCAAGCTTGTGTAAAAATGAAACCTATCTTGAGTCAATTTCGGTTATTATTTTCAAGACTCGTTAAACTCATGAAAATCCCGAGATCATTTTGCTATTTTTCATTCTCGTAAAACACATGAAAATGCCGAGTTCTTTCCGTCTTTTCCTGCTCGTTAATTAAATTGAAAGTTGGCCATATGAGTACATTTTTATCCCTTTTTCGAACTCGTTAAAACTTACGAAAAAGTGAAAACCATGAGTACATTTTTATCCCTTTTTTGAACTCGTTAAAACTTACGAAAAAGTGAAATTTTGAGTTCTCTTTTAAGCCCATTTCAGACTCTCTAAACATGAAAAGATTTCCGAGTACTTGACTATTCGAACTCATTAAAGTAAATGAATGATTGTCCCTTCAGTATAGGTTTACCCCTTTTACGGACTGAAATGGACTATTTACGAAAAAGGTATACGTTGACTAATTATGGTCAATAGAGTTCTCTCCCGCATTATTTTATCCTTTTTTGGGCTTAATAGACTAAATTTAAGAAAAATTACACCCACGAAGTTTTCTTAAGTTTTTCTTCTGATTCGCTAAAATTGAAAAACACCGAGTTTCTCCTATACTGGACTCGTTAAAACTTAACAGTAAAGGACCTGTTCAATTATAAATAGGAACGAACCACTCCTTCTTAGGGTTTGAATCTTAAACTAAGTTGGACTCATTCGAAGCATGAGCTTATAAACGAGCAAATGTTATCCTCCTCAAACTTGTCAAAAATAAAGAGGTACTTGCCAGAAATGGTGGGGAAAAGGAGAAGCGAACTTTGTTTGTTACATTCTTGTTGTTGGAGAAAGCGAATTAGAAAATCTTAGAACACGACACTTTTTGTTCCACAGAGTTAGGAAAATCCTTTGCCTACTGATTAATCAAACCATATTGAAAGTCTTCAGCCGGTTTCTAGGTATTAGCTTTGGGTCAATTATCACCAAACCATCTACAGTGTCGTTATGTGTTCAAGAGAACAGTTCAAATAAACCATTCATCTGCAAAATGTCTGTCATCCATTTTTGATCATCCCTGAGTCAGTCCTTGCCAATATATTTTCAAAACTTGATCTATGATTTCGTGTTGTGGGCTTGCCCACGACAGATCACTTTCTATCGACATCAACACATTATCTAGGAAGTTGATCCAGAAATCGTCAGTACCTTGAAATCTGCATGCCTCAATGGCAGGTTTCTCGCCTTCGACGACAGGTTACATCATTGACCTTCGATCGAATGATTCCGTGAGATGTTCGACTTCAGCTCATTGATTCACATTTCATGGATTGTACTGAGTACTTTGAGAGCCATTGACATTATTGGTGGTTTCTCTCACACTTGTTAACAGTTTACATCATTGACTGGTAATCAAGTGGTTTCTACCATGTTCGACTTCAACACATTTAATCGCATGGATAGAATTGTACTAGTTCGGGAAGCGGAAATCAAGACCCTGGATCTAGTTTCCACCATCCAGGCTGCGAGGAATTTTGTTATCATTTATACAGTGGACTATTTATAAACAGATGGCTGCGTCCATACTGTGTCAACATATGTCTATACTGTGATGTATTCAAAATCATTCCTGTATCAGAACAATTTAAGTTAGTTCTAGTTAGTTTTTGATCTAAGTATGGGAATGCCTACCTCAGTGATGATATGATTACATATATATATATTTTGCATTGAATGTTTTGACAGGTTCCGACTGGGGTGTCCACAGGATGATCCTTGAAATGATAAAGTACTTCACTCTTCATATATGACAGACTTCATCTTCATCTATTTCAGACTTCGCACTTTAGGGGGCAATTTGTTACACTGAAAAATGTCACCTTGACATTCTGCTGACTGTATGAGCTCATTAAACACTCATACTTACCTCCTTTGCAAGTCTTACAACCTTTGTTCCTCATTCCATGCCCTGAAACTGGAGAAAAAACCCTAAAAAGCTCAAAAAACCTTGGGTACGCAGTTAATATGAAGCCTACCTGTGTTTTTAGCTAGGGTCCGCATGTAATGTGAAGATAAACTGCGTTCTAGAACGCACTTTTCCAGTGTAATGCATGCGGTACCCCTGTAAAGTCAAAAATGCGCGAAATTAAACCAAAAAAAGTTGAATTTTGGTCAATTCTGGAAGGTTCTGGATGAGATTTTTTGGGGATGAGTACGCTTTGGTAAGGTGCATGTATCCCACACCTTAAGGAACTAATCCCTTGATGTGATGAGCCTATCCCTTTGAAGGAGGGTTCTATCCCTTTAATGGTGGAATCCTAACCTCCTCATCTGCTCTATAAAAGGAGGCATTGGGTAGCCTTTTGGGTTAAGTTTTTTGGAGAAGATTTTTGAGCTGAAGTGCTGTTGAGATTTAGATTTCCTTCTGCTGAGCTTTTGAGAGGAAAGATCACATACCTCTTTATGCTTCTGGAGGAAGAGTGCAAGACTTATCAAAGTAGAGGAGATTCTTGCTTCGGACCCCGGGAAGGCCTTTCGAACATCAAGGCTAAGGTTGTAAGGTTCTTCTGTATATTTTAAGATTAATACAATCAAGTTCTGTTTTTCTCAATAAATTGTCATTTGATTGTTTATTTCAATAAGCTGTCGTTTGATCGTTTATTTCATAGATTCCTTGATCACTATGATAGGTATGTTTTATAATTATTTGTTATACAGGTGCTATTGATATTTTCTTGTTTGTGATTGCAGATCAATGAAAGATGATACTTTCTTGTGACAAAAGGGCCCTTGTTGCGACGAAGGATTATTGATGCAATGGAAGCACTGCGACTACAAATAAGCATTTGGATCTAAGGTAGGATCGACACCTTAATAACATTTATTTGTAAAACGAATATATCTAGAGAAAGACAAACTTAGTTGTTCGTTTGTTGCTAGATTGTCTTCTGACACTAGGGAGATCGGTCTTGTCCGCAAGAACGATTTATCCGGACAACAATCTTCGTTCAGGATATCATCAAATTAGAATGAAGCCTGAAGATATTTTGAAAACAACATTTCAAACTCATGAGGGTCATTATGAATTTTTGGTCATGCCTTTTGGCCTTACCAATGCACCTTCTACATTTCAAGGGTTGATGAATTCCATTTTCAAACTCTTAGAAAATTTTTGCTAGTACTTTTTGATGATATACTAATATACATCAGGTCTTGGAAGGATCATGTTCAACATTTTGAAAGGGTGCTCAAACTATTGCAGGAGAAACAATTATATGAAAAAACATCCAGATGTTTCTTTGGAATACAAGAGGTGGAATATTTGGGTCCTATTGTATCTCACGAGGGCGTTAAGGTAGACCCTAAAAAAATTAAAGCCATTAAGGAATGGAAAGTCCCCGCAACCATAAAGCAGCTGCGAGGATTTCTCAAGTTAACAGGGTATTATCACAAGTTTTTTAAGAATTATGGGAGAATAGCAACACCTCTAACAAGATTATTGAAGAAAGATGCATTTTCATGGCCTCCTGAAGCAACTAAGGCCTTTGAACATCTTAAAGAGGCAATGTGCCCAAATGTTGTTGCAGATGCACTCTCAAGAAAGAATGAAGAGGTGGAAGCATTGCTTTGTGCCATTTCTATTATCCAACCAGATTGGATAATCGAAGCAAGGGATGAATGGAAGAAGGACGAAGAAGTCTGGACACTCATTCAAAAGTTGCAGCAAGATCCTAGTAAATCTGATACATTTAGTTGGAAAAATGATTCCTTATGGTACATATATCACTTATATATTTGTAATAATTCCCAACTAAAACAAAAGATTCTTTTGTAATTGCACACTTCTCCTTTAGGAGGACACTCAGGATTTTTAAAAACTTACCACAGGGTGAAGAAAGATTTTTTTTGGGATGACCTTAAATCTGATATTCAAAACTTTGTGGCGGAATGTTTGGTTTGCCAGTAAAATAAAGTTGAGACAATTAATACCCCGGGTCTTCTACAACCTTTATCCATTCCAAGTCAACGTTGGGAGGATATTTCAATGGATTTTATCACAGGTTTACCTAAGACCGAAGGAAAGAGTGTCATCATTGTGGTAATTGATAGGATTACCTAGTATACACACTTTTGTGCATTATCTCATCCATTTAAAGCAAGTACAATTGCTACTACATTTATGGACACAATTCAAAATCCTCATGGAAACCCAAATATTATTGTGAGTGACAAAGATCCGATTTTTACTGGAAATTTTTTGATAGAGTTATTTTCTTGTTTGGGTACTCAATTAGCTCATAGCTCATCTTATCATCCTCAATTCGATGGTAAAACAGAGACAGTGAATAAATGTTTGGAAGGATATCTTGGTTTTTTTGTATCTAATAAACAAACACAATGGGTCAAGTGGTTACCTCTCACTGAATGGTGGTATAACACTTCGTTCCATACTGCAGCAAAAATGACCCCATTTATGGCACTTTATCGATATCATCCACCTTCCATCACATCATCTTTAATATAAAATTCTAAGGTTCAAGTAGTGGAAGATCACATCAAGCATCAACAAGAAGTTCTCCAAATATTAAAGGATAACCTAAATTTGGCACAAAATTGAATGAAACAACAGGCATATCAACATCATAGCGAGAGAAGTTTTGATGTAGGAGACTGGGTATTTTTACGGCTACAACCATACAAACGTACAAATGTCCCTCAAGCAAGCTAAGAAGGATAATAAATTATCTCCAAAGTACTATGGTCCTTACAAGGTGTTGCAAAAGATTTGTACTATGGCATACAAATTGGAGCTTCTTGCTTCTTCGCGAGTGCATCCAGTTCTCCATGTTTCATGCTTAAAGAAGGTTATAGGTGAAAATCTTCCAGTACAAACAATATTGCTAGAAATTGATGAGGAAGGAAAAATCATATTGGATCCTGAAGTGGTCACTGAAACAAGAAATCGACAGCTACGAAATCGATCAATTTAAGAGTATCTCATCAAGTGGAAGAACTTAGCCACTGAAGATTCTACATGGGAGGATGAGAATTTTATACAGAAGCACCCAGCGCTACTCAAGCGTTGAGGACAACACTTTTTTGAAGGAGAGGGGCATGTTAGGTACCTATATTAATAGTTTAGTCCCTTATTGTTATTAGTGTAGCCCCCTTATTGTTATTTTTGTACCCTTGTAACCCCAATATTGTTATTATTATGCCCTTACATTATTATTTTTAGGTCAGCTAGGATTATATTGTGGACCCATGGAATCCTATATATAGAAGGAGGTTTTGGTCATTTGTATCATCCAATAATTCTTCATTTATGTAATTTATTGGAGGTTTCCCCCTCGAAGTGGATGATTTCTAAGGCATTGGTCTCTATTTTCTTCTATTTTTGGAGCTAATTTCATAACAAAATGACCCTCAAGAGTCATGTGGTATAACACCTGCATCATAATCCAAGCTTGGGTGAGATACCCAACTTACCAAAGGTAAGGATCACACACCCCCAAGCCTCCTCAACCCATTGGCTAGACGAGGAGGGACAATCCCAAGAATCCCAAATTGTGGTTATGATTCCAAATAGGGTATACTTTGCATAGACCAAGATAGGGGGAGATACATGACTTGTCAAAACATACAAGGATCACACACACCCTATGGGTGAAAATAGGGGAGATACTCGACCTAATACAAGAGTAGGGATTACACACACCTATTATCCATAGTTCCATCAACCCTATGAGTACTCTATCTTAATTCCCGACCCTAAGAGCTCAAACGGGGGGGGGGGGAAGAGATGGGTTAGTGTTCTCGACCAATCTTGCTCTCTATAGATTATAAACATATCATTGTGCTCATATCTGGTAATAATCATGTATCAATAGTAGTAGTCCTTTGTTCATACAAGACATCAAATAAAATATCATATTAGAAGAATTATATATATATATATATATATATATATCACAAAAGGGATACCTTGTTCAACCTCCCTCTCATGGAGGAAGAAACTACAAGACTAATATTGTCTCGTACAACATCATTGTCTTAATATATGAAGGTATCTCAGTCCCAGAAATATAAAAGATTCTCTTCCAATCAAATCCCACTCATTATTATCGCACTGCATTTCTGTCATATTCAGATCCTACTCAAACATCTCTCCAAAGATCTTCTTCATATTGCCTCACAGCTACCCATGCTAGCAACATCGTACTCAACCTAGTTCATTATTAAAGCTACATACTTCTCATCTAAAATATCATGGTAGATATCATACTAAGGCGGCACAAAGATGTGCTTATATAATCAATCTGAATCCTGATTAACATCAGTACATCCACGCAGTCACATATCGTAGAATATCTCAGACCAAAAAATTGGCCATCCCATGCAAATATCTTGAAGTGTGCTTGGCGGTAACTCAATTCAAATGAAGTATATTAATCATGAATTAAATTAGATTCTATGAGAAATATATATACATATTAGTTTTCACACGAAACATCAATGATTCAATCAACTATCGGTTTCCAAATTAGGTTCAACAATATCTCTTCATAACTTCTTGAAATTCAATTGGAGTGTCCAAGGATTTCCATTTCCACTTTCCAAAAATTGTTCAATAGTTTCACGATATAGATTTTATTTTCCAAACTTCAGAAAGTGATTCATCATGCCATGATTCATTATTTCAAGCTTCAGAAGCCAAATCCCTCTTACTTTGATCATCAGAGTCTCATTACCTGTCAATATTAGACTGTCAACATATAAAAACAAAATCTAAGTTGTACCTTGGACCTCTTTTGAGGTAGAGGTTTGGATGGCCACATCTGCTTGGCTTCACCAACTGACTATCAGTGCATAAATATCAGGCTTGGGAAGCTTGCTTCATAGAATAATTTCTGCAAACATAACACTTTACCAAACCAATATGCTCAGGCTTACATAAATCAATATTGTATAATGAAATCAACTAATTTATCTTATCAAATTTTAGATGACATATCAAAACTAATATCAAAATCATCTATATGATTGTAAAAAATTCTTTGGACCAGGAGATAGGTAAAGCTCACATCCAAATATCAATTTATGGCTTCATTTATTGTCATGCCAACAATTTTTCATTTACTAAGCAATATCAAACCAAACTTCATCAGGTCATCCTTGTGATCATAATATAAATCATTTATGCCAATATATGAAAATGCACACACCAAGGATAAGTCATGCAGGTTCCATCCATTTACTGTGAGATTACTTCATACCAAATTATAGTTGTTTCTACTTCAACCATTGTGCCAAGGAAAATGAGGCCAATAAAAAACCTTTACTGAATACCAATATTAATGAATGAAAGTTACTATGCTCACATAAAATTGTCATCGTGGAAACTCATAAAATTTTAAATAAAACACTAAGGGCTTACCTTTCCATCCTATATTGGAGATATAACCTTGAAAAAAAGCACCATACATACCTTGAGTGTTCAAATACTTTTTTACCTTCTTATTTTACATAAACAGTTATAACACTTTGTCAACTTTTCATCAAGTTCCTCTTTTCCTTTTCCAATGCTAGTTCCCCTCTTCGTGCACTAGCCATGATTATCAAGAAGGATCCGCTTATCACAACTCATCAAGAGGTTAGAATCATCCAAAAACTCAGATATACATTTCAGAATTATAAGTAATAATCAAATAAATAAACTCAAACAGGAATAGAATCACAAAGAGGTAGCATAAATCTAAAAGGTAATTATCTTAATGAGAGGTGACCACTCCTTCTTGAACCAAACTTCAAGAGTCATGACTTTCCATTGACCATATAACATTGTAGCCTTTAATATTTCAACCAACTTTATCAACAACCAAACCTAATAGAGACTATCACATCTAGGGATTCATCAAATATAACACAATTCCTTAAACATATTCATGTTAGTCATGCTAGGTTTTCTACATTGCATATCTCAAATATTTTACATAAACTAGGGTTTCTTTCAAACCCTAACCTCGTAACCAAATTTCCTAGGGTTTCCTTCAAACCCTAGTATTATTTTAGGTCTCTTCCATCTTCTCTTACATCCATCAAGGGTGTCTTCATAGGGGTGATATTCAATGAATTTTATTCAGCCCAACTTTGATACCATGTTAATTTTTCGTAGGGATATATTGTTCTTTGCTTTGATAATTGCATCACATTATTTCCATATTTAAATTCACCCCATAACATCATCATTATTCATATTTACATCATTATTCAGCAACACATGCAACTATGTAGAAAGAAAAATATCATCATTAATGAAGTGGAACATAAAGGAACAATAGAAGAAACAACTTCACACATAGAGACACCAAGATTGGTTGGAGACCAGGGAAAAAACCACCTCAGGGTAAACCATTTAAAATTATTCTTCTTATTAGAGTGTCATTGAATGATTCAACAAAAGGGAGTACATTGATCCATGTCTTCATCCATAAAACTATCCAACAAAATAAACTAAAAAATATCCATAAGATGAACCCAACCATGTTAATAATACAAAAACCTTGATTTAGTAACCTGTAATCATCTGTCACTGCCAGTACTCAACTACCGAACTCTATGGTCAATGGGAAAAAAACCTTGGTCAACTATAAAATTCAACCTTAAGGTTCCAGCCGCAGAGAAAATGTGTCATGCATGCGGCTGAAAGGCTTCAGTCTAAATTTCTCCATGACATGCCTGCAGTTGCAGTCAAAAATTCTCTATGACATGCCTGTGGTTGACACCCAAACCCTAAAAATTAGAGATGTGAGCTTCATACCCTGCAATTTCAGACTTGTGCCAACCAGTCTCTATGAACTTGCCTCAAACCCGTGTAAGAAAAACCAAAGAAGAGAATAAAAGAATGTCTCATGATCATTTCCACATTAGGTTGAGGTCACTTGTATTTATAACCTTCCAAGGGTGTCCAATTTTATTTAGGGATGACTTGATAAAATATGCACGTGTGGGTTTTAATTAAAAAACACAATTTCCCTTGTCCAAATTGGGCACTTCAATAGTCAAAATTGGTCTTCTTGAAAATAGGAATCTCATACCATGGTTGGAATTTGTCACAAATCTTCCAAATTAACATTTTTTGGTAGTGGCCAAGTTTATGGATGCAACAATATGATGGAGAGCCATGATGAGAGTATGCTTTCGGGAAGAGTGACCAAAAGGTGAGATAACATCATTCTTTATGTAATAGAGAAAAAAATTTGTGTATTTCAACTGTGAAAGTGGGGACGTAGCATTTTTGTGAGTCATAGTATTGAGAGTCATGTGAAAAAAGTGAGGTGTTGCATGTGTGTCATTGAGAAGAAGGGATATTGGAGCCAAGAGTTGGCTGTCATACAAAGAAACCCAAGGCTAAGATCGTATTTGTTTGAGTAGTGAAGTATTCAATGAAAATAAGTACTGCATAACAAAGGGGAACATGTTATGTGGAGCAGACGATAAGGTTTCATGTTTTACTCATAAATCTTCCAGAAAATCACATAATCAGTTCAGAAACAATGCGTTTCGAACTACTTAGTGTAGCTCATCATCAGGAGAATGGTGGTTGTGCTGATCTACATCCATCAATAAATAAATTTTAGAGATGCAATGGTCAGGTCAAAAAATCAATTATAAATTAATGAAATTTAACATTAATAAAATAAGATATTATAGTCAATATAGTTGAATAAATTAAATAAATAAATAACTAATTAAAAAAAAAAAACCTAAAAAAAAATGTATATACTAAAAATAGAAAAATCATAACAAACTAGACGAATAAAAGAATAAAAGCTAGGATTAATATAAGATTTAGTCAAATAAGTTAAATTTTTAATAACTAAGGTTAGTTAAACAATAAATTTAGTTACAAGTTATAATAAATAAATTAAAGTTGCAATAAATATATATATATATATATATATATATATATATATATATATATATATATATATATATATATATATATATATATATATATTCTTGATTTCTTAAATACAAAAAGGGTTAAAACTAGCAATTGCACCATATGTTGCAAAAGAAATGTTGTAAGGAAATATCATAGGAAAGAGTAGCCTAGAATAAATAAGTTGTTGCAGAGAAGGAGCCATCGTGAAGGAATGAAAGGAAAATTTTGCTTACATGGAAGCAAGTCGTGGAGGTTTCAAAGATATTGATTATAAGAGTTATCAACCAGAAAGTTTTTCTATAGATATTGAAATAGGAAATTGTGGGTGAAAACATATATGTAAACCAACATAATGAAATAAGTTGTTGCAGAGAAGGAGCCACTGTGAAGGAATTAAAGGCAAATTTTGCTTCCATGGAAGCAGGTCGTGGAGGTTTGAAAGATATTGATTATAAGAGTTATCAACCAGAAAAATTTGTTATAGATATTGAAATAGGAAATTGTGGGTGAAAACATATATGTAAACCAACATAATTTGTTTACATATATAAAAATTTTATTATAGATATTGAAATAGGAAATTAGGGTGAAAACCTTTTGGTGATTAATAATCCTGCGAAATAAGCATGAAATCAGCATGTAACTCAAACAAGATATTTTAAATACATTCAATTACAATATATCTAGCATATATGTAAATAAATAGAATTTTTGTTAACAAAAATAGAGTTTACTCCTAACTTCATCTACATATCCGAGTGCCAATTGTATTTTTAAGATATATATTTGATGATAATAATATTTTTTTTTTGGGAAAATAATACTAAGTTTGAACTAAATGGATTTGGTGAATTGAATAGAGATTTAACACATTAGGGCACATTAAGTGAAGGGTCGCTAGTGTTCCTTACCTCCAAATGTAGTATAGTGTGATGCATCAATATAAAAAGCCATGCACCTACTTATAATTTTTAGTTCAAAATTTTAGTCATTAATATATATATATATATATTCTAGTGAAACAATATACTATAAAATGTATTTATTTTAAATGAAAAAAAATTCATGATCTACTATAAAACAAAAGAGCATCAAAGGAAAATAGTGAGCCTTAAGGAATGTGGATGTACTAGGAAATGATGAGGAAATGAGAGATGTAGAGGAGCTTCTCAATCAGAATATTGACCACACAAATCAAGTCACCCTTTTAATATTCTAATTTTTTTCAATGTACATGTCAAGTTCAAATTAAAAATTAAAAATTAATATATTTTTTATGTAGGGAAAACATATTACCTACAACAAGGTCTTACCACACGTAGAAAAACATGGACATTAATAAGAAGTTGCAAGAAATTGTCTTTGATGATAATTTTCTAGATAATATATAATCAACTAAAATTGAAGAAATGAGGCCACTAATTCATGAATGAAGAGTTCAAGGTAAAGTAAATTAGGTGATCAAAAATATTTTTCAAGGTATATCTATAATAGCACAAGCTTAACTCTTAAATATAATTTGAAAGCACAAATATCTAAGAAATATAGTTCAATTATTGGGTATTAGAAATTCCAAATAGGTGAAGGTAAATGGGTTTGTATTAAGAAATATGACATCAACCCTTGGAAAAATTGCAAAATATCAATCTCAATCATGGTATAAGTGCTTGTAGGGAACTATTGACAAGTGTCATTGGAAAAAGAACTACATCTGATCGGTTGATGTCAATGAAAGCAATAATGTAGAAAACATTAAGAGAAAGTTTATGGAGGCATTAAAAAATTAGGATTCAATAATATGAGAATGATGAACTTGCATTTTGGGCTAATATATGTAGGAAACCTTATCAAGATACACTTTTGTATAATGTGAGCGACAAAGTGAAAGAGTTTTGGTATTGGAATTTCCATGTGTCACCAAATGAGAAAAATATCATGAGACATTGTATATCTAGAGGGGTGTATTGAGGTCATTTCCCCTTTCAGTGATTGTTGTTATTAAATAACATTTCTTATTACATAATATGTATAACTTGTATATAGACTTATAAAAATAAAAAAAATGTTTTGAATCTTATGACAGTGAGGACAATATAAGCAGTCCATTCATACAACTACCACATACTATCAATAGGCAAAAGGGTTTTCTTGTGAATCAATCTATGCATATTCATCATGAAAATCGAATCTCAACACTAAGGATTCATCCGAAGATAAAAGGTCATCATAGTAACTTTGATGTTCCAAAACCATCAATCACTTAATTATATTTCTCTAAATATTAGCAATTTGATAACAATCACGATATGGTAACGCTTGGGGAGAATGTGTATCCATATCATAGTATAACTGTTTATACAACAACCTATCCAAATGATATAAAAATATTTCATAAGCAATGCAATTGCTACATGAATTACTCACAATCCTTAATGATATACTCCAAGTTCTTCCACAATACTAATCAAGTGTCTAAAGAAGTCATCATCACTCAGTCACCATATAGGTAACACCTGGGGAAAATGTGTTAGAATTGTAGATACAATAGCTTATACAGAGGATATAGAAATATGTTATAAGTAATGCAATTGCTACATGAACTACTCACCATATATGAAACATCTCGCAGAAATGTATTAGAACTGTATATACAATATCTTATACAAAGGACATGAAAAGATGTTATAAGCAATGCAACTGCTACATGAACTACACACAGTCCTTAATGATATAATCAAAGTTCTTTCACAATACTAATAAAGTGTCTAAAGAAGCCGTCATCACTTCCAAAATCACATATTTAAAACGTACAAGTTGTAAAAAATGAATTTGTTTCAAAATTTTTAATAGAATCATGTGCTTAGATCTAAGATATAGTTCTTAAACTCTGAAGCATCTTCTTAATTGAAAACATACTAAACTAAAAAAATATAACTAAAGAGAAATATTTTAAAAACTTCTTGTCACAATCGTTACATAATAATTTGATGCACAACTTGTATAGCAATAAATATTAGCTTGCAACACATCCAAATAAAAAAACTGAAGTAAATACTATCAGTTGGTTTTCAATACATTTATGTAATTAAAATAGAGCTAGGAACTTTTGAAGACTACTTCATTGAAAATTAGAAGCATCTTCATTCCTGGTTTTCTAAGTTGGCCGTGAATACCTCTCTGGATCACTTGGATTAAAACTGTATTTGTTTCACCATTATCTAGCAATCTTGAGACAAAATGAGTAAGAAATTTATGAATGGAAACACCTACAGACGTGTCACAAACATTAGTTCATTTGTAACATCAATTTATTCTATGAGTTTTTGTGATTTTTTTCTTGTGGCTAAAACTCAGTTTTGGTTGTCACCTAGTTATCATGATTCAAAACTTTGTTATCACCGTAGATCCTTATAGCATTAGATATATTTTTTGAGCTAATGTGATGTTTTTTTTGTCACAATGCTTTAAAAATCAGTTATTAGACCACAATATTGACTTTCTGATTGTTTGTTTTGTTTACGAACCCTTTAAAAAGACCACGGGAACATTTGATTTTACACTGTGATCTCTCCGGCATGGGTGGGGGTTTAAAAAATTGGAGAGTAAATTGAGCGGTTATTGTTAGAAATTGTTATATAAGATAGGAAATTTGGATGGTTTGTAGATAATATGGATGTCATAACGGGATATCTATTTTAATTTTTTTAGTGTCTCTAGCCACCATGCATCTAGTATGATCCATTTGAACTGAGAACTTCAATATCTATTTTGAATTTTTTAGTGTCTCTGGCCACCATGCATCTAATAGGATCCATTTTAGATAATAACTTCAATAAATCACTATGTGAATTATAACTTGTGACATCCCTAGCCATTTTCTTTGATTGTGGATCAGGTTACAAACTAATAACTTGTGAAATACCTGGCCATTTTCATTGATTGTGGATCAGGTTATAAACTAGAATACACTGTCTCTTGAGAAGACTCTACAATATATATTGAATGGAGGGAAATGTTATGATAAAACATGTACAAAAAAGCCCTTTAGGGTTGTCTCAACTTACTCTATTGTTAATCACATAGTGTCAATTTTGTAAAACTATAATCTACAGTAAGTACTGAGTGGGTTTTTTTCTTTTGTAATTTTTGTTTGGAATTGAAAAATAAAAGAATTATAAAAGCTAAAATTATGTAGTGAAAAACTTTGTTTAAAATTTCAGAATAAAAACTTGAGTAAGTTTGACATCATATAATGTGAAATTAGTTTATGATTATAAAGTAAAAAACATGTAAGTTTTTTAGCCACAATTAGGTAATTAAATATATGTATATATATATTTTTTACAGAATAAATTTGATATTCATTAACAAAAAAAAAATCGAAAGAGTATGTATGTAGTTACAAACTATTATAATTAAGTAATTAAAGGTAAATTTAGTGTTAATTAAGAAATGAAAATTATGAACATTCATCATTATTGCTCCAAGCTGGTCATGAATACCTCTTTGGATCACTTGGATTAACATTGTATTTGTTTCACCATTGTCTAACAATCTCAAGACAAAATGAGTAAGAAATTTATGAATGGAAACACCTACAGACGTGTCGCAAACATTAGTTTATTTGCAACATCAATTTATTCTATGAGTTGTGATTTTTTTCTTGTGGCTAAAACTTAGTTTTGGTTGTCACCTAGTTATTATGATTCAAAACTTTGTTATCACCTCAGATCCTTATAGCATTAGATATATATTGTGAGCTAATGTGATGTTTTTTTGTCACAATGATTTAAAAATCAGATATTATACCACAATATTGACTTTCTCATTTTCTATTTTGTTTATGAACCCTTTAAAAAGACCACGAGAACATTTGATTTTACACTGTGATCTCTCCAGCATGGGTGGGGGTTTAAAAAATTGGAGAGTAAATTGAGCCGTTATCGTTATAAATTTTTATATAAGATAGGAAATTGATATTCATTAAGAAAAAAAAATTCGAAAGAGTGTGTATGTAGTTACAAACTGTTATGTAGTTACAAACAATTACAATTAAGTAATTAAAGGTAAATTTAGTGTTAATTAAGAAATGAGAATTATGAACATTCATCATTATTGCTCAAGAAAAATCATGTCGTGTGAAATCATTTGGAAATTAAAAAAAATATCACATGTTTTAAAAATTTTCATTATTAATTTAATTTTTTATATATTAAGAAATACTACGCATGAATAATAAAACAATTGTAACATAAATAATATATAACAAAAAAAACCATGTATTTTTTGAATAATAAAATAGTTGTAACAAAAATAATATAGAACAAGAAAAACTATGTATATTTGGATGTATGAAAATTTAGATACATTTTATTAAGTAAATTTTTTAAAGAATAATGGTTATAAACAATTAAAAATAATTTTATTAAATAGTTAGTTCAAATATATATTATTTATCAAGGGGATCAATTCTCTTTTCACTCTAAAAGAGGTTTGCATATAACAAATTTTTAATAACAATATTTTAACTTAAAAGTTACCAAAACATAAATTCAATCTAACTTATTAAAAAGAAAAGAAAAACTAAAATTATAAAAAATATATATAAAACTATTTACTTATGGATCTAATGGCCTGAAACATTTCAATCGTCTAACATTTGATCCAATGGCTCAGACATGGACACAATGGCAGTTAGGGGAGTTGTTTTCAAATAAGAATGCCTTACGACATAATAAATAAATAAATAAATAAATAAATGAATAAATATAAATTAAAAATAAAATAAAATAAAATAAATGAGTAAATAAAAATAAATAAATAAAAAATAAAAGGACAAGGGAAAGGAATCCAACTAAGAGACTAAGGCTGGAATCCAAAAACTTCTTATCTTCTAGTCATCATCCCTATTGAACGTTTTAGAGCTTTTTTCAATATCAACAGCTTCCCTAAACTTTCAGTGATGAAAATGGTCAACTCTAGCAATGAACTTGGATTCCTCTAAACAAATATGGTGCTTAGTCTTCCCAGCATGCTAAGCCAGAGCAGAGGTCTGAGTCCCACAATGCCTAATATCAGCAGCGTGTACTTCAATCCTCTTATTTATGGAGCGACCGATTTCTCCAATGTAAGGAATCCCATAAGAACAAGGGATCATATAGACTCCTTTCATGCTTTTCTGGTCTAGTAGATCCTTAACTAATTTTAGGGAATTACAAATGGCATTTAAAGGCCTAAAAGTGGAATAAACCTTATGTTTCCTTAAAATCCAGGTAATTTTGTCAGTAGATCCCTAAACAAAAGGTAATTGAACACTTTTTCACACAGGAAAAATTCGTAATTTTATTAATCATAACAAAATTACATGTTACATTAGCTGGTAGAGTCAAAGACAAGCAGGAATGCCGCAAGATAAAAATACAATGAAGAGGAAATCAGGCTTTCCTCCCTTTTTTCTTCTCAACCTTGCGCCAACCATCTTGTGTTGGCGTGGTCGATATAAGGGCGAGCTGGTTTTCTATCGCATGTGCTCCAACGTCCTTATCAGAGTCTGATGTGTCTGATGTATGTAGTCTTTTATTTCCTTCATTTCTTGGTGCCCCGGAATCCATATCTGGCTGTGTCGTGGTAGTGGCAATAATGGGTTCCTGCATTTCCTATTCTTGTGTACTCAAATCAATATCTGGCTGTGTACTATCTTGTGGGTTGGGTTCTTCCTCATCCTTTTGCTGTTCGGGCTCTTCTGATGGAAATTGCCAACCTTTGGTCGCTTTACCTGTTTTCTTCTTTCTCCTGTTATCTCTTGTGGCTGCCGGGCATGTGTTTTGTAGATGACCCGTGTTCCTGCAGATCCGGGAACGAAAAGCGGTGTTCTCATAATCTAAGTGTTGTGTCCATTTCTGCTGTTTGTGATTCAGCATAATGCATTCTGGTAGTCCTTTGCTCAAGTCCACTTCCACACAGATTCGTGCGAAAGTGTAGATGCACTCCTCCATGCGTTGTATATCAGTTTTGATATAACTACCAAGGATGTTACCAATGCCTGCAAGAACACTTTCCTGCCAAAAGTGAAGCGGGAGGTTGTGGAGCCGGACCCAAACCGGCATTCTGGTCACCTCCATGGTATTGGCATCAAAATCTGGGAACCATGGTGTAATGAAGAGTCCAGTAGAACCCCAGAACCATGGCCCCTCCCTAATAACCAAATCTCTGTCCTCGGCTGTTGGGAACTTGACAATGAAAAACCCTTTTGAGCAGAGATGGATTTCACAATCCATGGTCCAGTTGGAAAAAATCCATTTGAAGAGCTCCACAGGTTTGGGCCAGAAGCAGTTGAATCTGCATATTAGAGCTTGTGATTCGAAAATGGTTCTATGAAGATCTATGTCAGGAATGTCAATATTTATTTCAGGTACACAGCTCTGCTGTTCCACAATATATGGCTTAGGGGAGTTTTCAGCTTGGACCACAGTCTCTGTGGCAACTTTAGTTTTTCCCCCTTGCAGGACGTTTCTGTATGTCGGTCCTTTGGTATGGGCAGTGTGAGAGGCACTAGCACCCATGGAGTCTCCATAAACTCTGTTCTGTCCCAAATTTCCTCCCCTCAGTCGAAAATTTAAGCAAACAGAGGAATCAGGAGCTATGGCGTAGTCATCTACAGAGCAGGAGTCTGCTAATGCTTTCCCCTCAAATATTAAGGACTGATAGTGAGCTGGGTAACCAGCAGTGGATTGGATCGTGTTCTTCAAAAAAAATATGGAGTCTTTTCCTTGAATCCATATGATAATACTCTTCCCTGTGGGAAGTTTAATAAAAATTTGAAAAGACACGGATCTTACCCGAGAGTCCATAGCTGTAGGGAAATCGCGGCTTCGAAATGCGTTATCAAAGTTAATACCGCACCAGCTATTGTTCTTGCGTTCAGCAGGCAGGTATGGAAAGCCAACCGGCGCTTGCAGTCGGGGTCTCCAGCACAAGGCACCAAAAATAACGAGTCCAGCAGAGCTAATGGCCCGCAGGTCTTCCACTGGAACAAGTAAATACCGCCCCCCATGGTTTATATCCTGTAACTCAGCAAATCCGAGGAGATATGGGTATCTGTATCTTCCACGATTCAGTTCAGATCTAGTGCTCTGTTTACTCGTCCAGCGAAAGAGGAAGAAATCCGTCTCACAATCAATGTCGTGGTCTGCAGGTGCGGGAGTAATGGAACGAGCCACCAAAAGGCGAGTGAAACCAAGCCCGCGGGAGCAAAGGGCCCTGCCATGGAGGACCGCCGCCACAGAAACCCCCAAACCAGAGTTCTGAACCCTAAAACTGACCTTCGCAGCAAACGCAGCACCGCTTCCCTCCATAATTTGCTCTCCCTTCAGGTAATTGAACACTACCAACGAGTTCATCAAGAATTTTTTTTGGTTTAGGACCTTTATTAGCATTTAGAAAGCCCTTCAGGCCTTGACTCTTATTGCAACCATTCAACTTAAAAACTTCAAGAAGGTGGGATTTTTCCTCCTCCAAGTTCTCATCATCAGAAACCCTAAGAGCTCTAGTGGCTAATGTATTGAGAACACCAACCTTTTGAGTTGGAAAATGATGGGAAGAAGCATGAAGATTTGCTAGAACCCAAAAGCATGAAAGGAGTCTATATGATCGCTTGTTTTTGTGGGATTTATTACATAGGAGAAACCGGTCACTCCATAAATAAGAGGATTCAAGAACATGCTGTTGATATTAGGCATTGTAGGACTCAAACCTCTGCTTTGGCCGAGCATGATGGGAATACTAAGCACCATATTTGTTTAGAGGAATCCAAGGTCATTGCTAGAGTTGACCATTTTCATCACCAAAAGTTTAGGGAAGCTGTTGAGATTGAAAAAAGTTCTAAGACGTTGAATAGGGATGATGGTTGGAAGATAAGTAGTTGTTGGATTCCAACCTTAGTCTCTTAGTTGGATTCCTTTCCCCTGTCCTTTTATTTTTTATTTATTTATTTTTATTTAGTCATTTATTTTATTTTATTTTATTTTTATTTTTAATTTTTATTTATTCATTCTATTATTTATTTATTTATTTTAATCCTTTTTGTATTTGAATTGGTTAGTTTATATATATATATATATATATATATATATATATATATATATATTGCAAATTTAATTTATTTATTATAACCTGTAACTACATTTATTGTTTAACTAACGTTAGTTATTAAAACTTCAACTTATTTGACTAAATCTTGTATTAATCCTAGATTTTATTCTTTTATTCGTCTAGTTTTTTATGATTTTTCTATTTTTAGTATATACATATATTTTTTTAGTTTCACTTTTTTATTTTATTTAATTAGCTATATATTTATTTATTTATTTTATTTATTCAACTATATTGACTATAATATCTTATTTCATTGACGTTAAATTTCATTAACTTATAATTTATTTTTTGACCTGACCGTTGGATCTTTGAAATTTATTTATTGATGGATGTAGGTCAGCACAACCACCATTCTTCTGATGATGAACTAAACTAAGTAGTTCGAAACACATCATTTCTCAACTGATTATGTAATTTTCCGGAAGATTTGTGATTAAACTAGATATGGATCATAGAAGCTAACACTCTCAAGGTTTTATATTTTTGAGAATTTGTATAGGACTTTGTTTTCAGTTTGAAAAGTCTATGAAAGGTAGAGCAGGTGGTGGCCTACATTCATAAGAGGTTGGTTTCTCTTGGAAAGTAGTGTCTTTCTATCTTAAAGGGGGTTGGGGACTCGTTTGAGTGGGTGATCACAAACAAATTTATGTAATTAAGTAGGAGATTATATTACATCATAATAATAAATAGATTGGTGGTTTTCTACCTTTGGGTTTCCATGTAAAAATACCTGCATCAATATGTGCATGTTTCTCAATTGATGGATTCTATGTTATGAATGGTTCACATTGTTGTACATGTGTTGTATTAAGAATACACACATAGGTAATTGTCAAGAGTGAAAGGAAATTAAGAATTTAGTTTAAAATTTAAGAACCTCACTAATTACTGATTCACCCCCTCCCCCTCTCAATAAATCCTTATTCCAATAGATAATGACTATCTTGGAGAGAGAAAGGTCTTAGGGAAGAGGATATTGAAACATGAAAAACTTAAGAATTTTTTTAATTAGCCTAAGAGATGAGGAGGGCTAGATAATATGGCCTTTAAATCCTACAAGGGATTATGAGCCTAGAATAGGATAGAAAGTGTTTGGAGTTGAGTGTAGGTTTTAACCTTGTCCATAAATTACATGCAAACAGATTCTTAAAAAAAAAAATACAATTGAGAAAACATAAATATACACAAATATTTTCTCTTGTAACCCAAACCGAGAAAAAAAATATATTTTTCATTAGGTTTATTTCAATGTTTTAATACATTATATACATGTTGAAGCATTCATAAACCCTAATATATTAACCCTATATTAGAACATAATTTTAGTTCCCTTGACCAAATCTACAAAATACCATGGGAAAAAAACCATGATGTCTAAAACCGTGGGCAAACACCATGTGAAAAACCATAGGTAGGTTTGTTAGCACTACAAATGTTAATGGTGTAATCACCATTGTGTCACTGTTTTCAAATTTTTATTATGTCCTAGTCCATGTCCAAAGTTTGAGTCATTTCCAATAAAAGTTAAAAAAAGAGTCCCAACATCAAGGTATTTTTTAGTGAATAGGTGTCATAGTGTTTCCGAGTCCTAAAATAAGTTAAAATCTCTATTTTGACTTATGTTAGTGTTGAAGGTTAGTTGATGTTTGGGTAATAAAGTTGCAATCATCTGGTCTGGAATAATAGCTACCTTTGTTGCAAATTCATTGTCAAAACGTAATATAGTAAAGGGTAGTTATTTCTCAGAAATGGAATTCATATATTGCACACAGTGAAAAGCGCAACTATTTTAATGAGATTTTGGTTATCTCATAAAATAGGCTTCAGTTTTGCAAAGCTGGAAAATTAAGGCTTCGTGGATAGTATTGCAACCAGAGTTCTTTAAAAGAACAATGTTGCCTTAAGAAAACAGATTGACCAACACAGTTGGATATGCGAAGAAGAGAAGTAGAGAATGTTTGAAGGGAGATCACCAGGAATTAAACTAAGGAATGAAGCAAAGCTGAAGAACCGCGTGTGGAATGATCAGACAGTCATGATCCAATCATAGATCCAAAAGGGAAGAAACCAACGACTCATATTAAAGCGCAAATGGAGTGACTTTGCAAATCACAGTTTTGAAAGTTTATCGTTAAGGTGATCACATGGTATGTTAAGTGATTTCCGATGCGATGAGGCGAAGGGCGAGCAAGGAAGACTGTTAGATATGGATGCGGATCAACAGTGGAGATTAAAGAGCGTATGGAGTGATTTTGCAAATAGCAGTTTTTAAAGTTTATAGTTAAGGCAATCACATGGTATGTTAAGTAATTTGCGATGCAATGAGGCAAGGGGCATGTGTTGGTGTAGCGTGCCAACGCGATTTTGTGCACCGCATAGTTTACAGTTTAACCATTATCAATGTAAAGTTAAACTTGCAGGCAGCCGATGTGCAATTGCTTCTGATTGGTAAACATGTTGTGGGGTCTTAGAACCACAATTTCGCATGTATGCATATTTTTGGGAGCAATTGCGGTTTTATTTAAAGCTATGATAAACGTTGTTGATTGCACGCGTATGTATATTTATAAAAATTTCGATGTGCGATCTGCGATCGGTCCCACTCCTTCTCCACATCATCACCCCCTGGCTTATCATTCATTCCGCTCCATATCTCCTCTATCAATTAAACTTGTTTCAAAGGGTTTCTTTGTAATTTTTCATAAAATGAACCTCCGTCATTCTATCCAAAAGTTTCGGGTTTTCTACCATTACAAAGGGTTTTCAACCAAAAAAGGGGAAATGAATAGCAGAATAGTTGTAGAGTTTCTCTCAAACAGTTTTCTACCACTACTCTCAGTACCAGCACATTTTTACCAGGCACCGAGCAACATTCAAGGAACAACCACACACCATTTTCACTTTTGTTTGCACTTTTTAGGGAGTTGGTTGCACTAGAACAGAAGAAGAGTCTCCCCATAAAAATGCCACATCATAGAAACCACTTCAAATTTTTAGCCTTAATGTTGTTATTTTAATTATGTCATAGCACTTTGTAATTAAGAGTAAAGGATAAGCCTCATCTCTTGCACGAGATCGTAATAACTTTTGGAAACAGATTCACCTTTTTCTGTGGAAGATGACAATATCATGTTTTGTATATATACGCCAAACTGATATGAAGTTAGGGTTGGTTGATGGTTATATAATTTGACTTCTATAATCTGTAATTTTTGTGTGTGAATTAAATGGAATGATACTACTGAGGACTTATTACCAATTTGATATGTGTATTGTCTACTTTACTTGTGTTTCCATATCTCCTTTCTTCCAGTTCTAGTTTGCAAATCATCATACTATTATGTGTTTTTATTAGTCTCTTAAGCATATTATGTGTTTTATCAGTTTTTGTTACTCTCACGTAGTGAGCATTCCTGATAAAATATATGTTATAACAATGGAAGAGCATCACTCATGATAGTTATTCTTCATAATATTTCAGTGAGAATATTGTTAGACTAGAAATAACTTTCTCTCAATGAAATATTGTCAAACTGCTACTTTTGTGAATTATGGTTTAGAAGTTTGACACCAAATTCAATAAGAGGAGTTGATGAATTAGAAGAGATATTTGTGAAGCATTGGGGTGATAGGAAAGACTATGTCTATTATCTTACAGAATTTGGAACTATGAAGAAGAAGGCAAATGAGTCATTAGCTGATTTTACTAAGAGGTTTAATAAGATTTATCAGAAAATTATTGAAGAAATTAAACCCACTGAAACCACAACTATGATAAATTTTGCAAATTCTTTAGATTCTGAGATTTCCTTATGGTTGAGGGCTGAAAAAGCACAGATACTAAGAACTATGCAAGAGGCTGCAATTGGAGTGCAGACTAATCTCATGGCTTCTAATATATTAAAAATGGAGGAAGAAAAGGCAGCTAGAGATAAAAAGAAGATGAAAGAATAAAAGTATTCTTCTTCCAAGTCTCTTTCAGCAGAAGAAACGATCGATCAAATGTCCAATTTGATCAAGGAACTTGCCTCTAAGATGACAAAATTAGAGGTAGAAAATAAACCAGCTGCTAGAGCCAATCAAAACGAAGCTAATAGAAATCAAGTTCCCTTCAGGAGGCCTTTTCAACCTCAACAAATCTTACAACGCCCAAGGAGGAATGCTGATGATCAAAATGTTCAACCTCCTTTGAATAATTTTGTTGAAGAAGAACAACAATTGAATGGGGAAGAAAATGAAGAAATAAACCATGTGGGAGAAACTTCATAGTCAACATGTTTGACATTACAGGAATATGAAGATAGATAAAGAATTTGTTTGTTTTCTGATGATATGAATGCTCAAATTTATGCACATAATGATCAGAAACAACAAGAAGTTCAAAACAAAAATTACCCTTTGAGGTCAAAAGGTCCTATCCAACAGCCTCAACAAAATTTAGTTTCAGATAAACAAGATGCTAAACAGAAAGGCAAGGTAAATGAGGTTCCTACACCTCAAAATTATGCTCCAATTGTCAAAATTACTACAAAAAATAAGGAATTAGTTCCAATTTATTTCAGTTTCAAATCTAAATTGAATAAAATAAAAATTCTAGTTCCACTACTAGAATTATTGAAAAATCTAGCATATAAAGAGTCTTTTAAGAGTTTGTGGCAACCTCCTCTCGCTCCTGATTCAGTCAACCTTGAGGATGAGAATCCCACTATTTATCTATGTTGTCATGTCCAAGACCAAAATGACTCACCACCTTTCTATCTGTCACTCAATATACATGAAAAATTGCTACATAATTGTCTGTTAGATTCTGGAGCTTCCCACAATCTCATGCCAAAGAAAGTGATGGATGAATTGGGATTAGAGATCACTAAGAAATACCATGAACTTTACACCTTTGACTCCAAAAAATTCAAGTTTCTAGGAGTGATTAAGGATTTTCTTTTTTCCCTTACCTAGCTGCCTATGAAGAGCTTAGTGATGGACATTGTGGTTGTTGACATTCCTTCTAGATTTGGGATGTTACATTCCAGACCTTGGTCTAAGAAATTGGGAGGTACCCTTTAGATGGACATGTCATATGCTACCATCCTAGTATTTGGAGGGGAATTCAGAAGGCTGTATAGGGAAACTCAAATGGCCTACATCATTAGTGATCAAAAAAATCTATCAAATCATCCCGTATATGCAGAAGAAAAGGAATTGGGGTCATCAATTATGCACCTTGTTGCTGATGACAATGATTTCCAGCCCGAATTAAGTGAAAAAAAATACTTTCAAGGTGAAAATGAGAAACAGTCAGAAGGAGGAAAGATCTGGAAATTGTACTTTGACAGAGCCTCTTTAAGAGAAGGATCAAGAGCCAGTGTAGTCCTCGTTTCTCCTACTCAGCATAAGGTGAACATGTCATACAAATTACAATTTTCTACCACTAACAACACTGCTGAGTATGAAGCACTTGTGCTGGGTATGAAGGCAACGAAATATTTGGGAGAAGAACAACTAATTTCCTTTGGTGATTCAGAGTTGGTGATTAATCAGGTGAGAAACATTTACCAAGTGAAAAATTCCAAATTGAATAATTATAGGAATGAAGTCTAGGATTTGATTGAGCATTAATTTTCCACATTTAATATAGATTTTGTCACTAGAGAAGAAAATCAAATTGTTGATTCACTAGCTATTGCTGATAGTAATTTCAAAGTTCCTCTAGATGTCAAGGCAGTATATGATGTTCAAATAAAAAACAGACCTTCAATTCATGATAACATCAAGCACTGACAGGTATTTGAGGATGACAGGGAGATTTAGAAATTTTTAGAGTATGTAGACATACAAGTTGATGATGAGCAGGAGATTGTTGAAAACCAAAATAGCTACCCTTTTAAGAAAACTATGGTTGGAAAAAACATTATAGATCTGCAAAATAACTTTATTTCTAAGGGTTTATTTCCTTTAGAAAGATTGTTTGATAATAATGATGTTTTTCTCAAGCCTCAAAGAAAAGTTGATGGAGAAAGTATAATAGAATGTAACATTGGTACAGAAGACCAGTCAAGATTAGTCAAAGTGTCCAAATTCCTTCCTCTGTGTTATCACTCAAAAAAAGTGAAACATTAATTGACATAGTCTTAGAGTTCATTTGTCAAAGGTATGGTCATAAAGTTCATTTGTCACAAGTTGGTATAGGAAAATTTAATTTTTTTTACATGTTTAACTTATCCTAAGGTTCAAGGTCACCTCCATTTATATCATGTCATGTCCCATCAGTCATCATTAGGTGTCAGATTTTATTTCCCAAGCATTCAAATTCAAAAAGGACACTATAGCTAGGTTTTCCTCTTTTCGTAGCGTTTTACACTACAAAATAGTAGTTTTCGCTACGAAACTGCCTAATAGTTTCGTAGTGAAACTGCCAGGAAATGAACTAACCACACTACGAAGAAAGGTTTTTTGATCTGTCTTCTCAAATCTGGTGCAAGGAGTCAATTCATCATTGGAGGAGTTAAGGTGAATTTCGTTCGAGCCTCTTATGGTTAACTCAAAGGTACATAGCCATGACTGAGGTCATCATTACCCTTTTGGCATGTATGTGTCATGATTAAAGCATGAGCTGTCATTTAAAACATAAAACCTTACCCTAAGTTGCTATTTTTTATTCAAAATTCATTCTTGCATGTGAAACATCTCACTGTCACTGTTTGAGAGCTGCCTCACCACACCAGGCAGCTTGTTGTCCAATTTTTCTTTACAAGTGTCACCTTTTTAAGAGGGCAGCTTGGTTATAAAAGGAGATGGTCATGCACAAGAAAACATAAAAAGGTGGCTCTTTGGATAAGATAAAAGCCCATGGACCTAAAGGTATTCAAGGAGGATCCTAGTTTTGTTGAACCTTGCATCAGTTCAAGTTGTTTGAATTTCTGCTGGAGCTAACAAGGAAATTGCTGTGTTTTTGGACTATTTGAGAAGTAAGTTTAAAGAGAGAATTATGGATGAAAAATGATGAATTTGGAAATACTGAGAGAGGTTATTTTCAAGCACAGAACAATGAAAAATAATCTATTTCACTTTTCTCACAAGTGCTACCAATTGGGAGATACAGGGATGTCTTTGGGACCTATTTTCAGAAAACAGAGTTTTCCTGTTTTATACATGTTTTTCAAATGCAAATTATGGACAGCTGAAGATGGTTTTCAATAAAACAAGAGAATGTTTTCTTTAGAACATTATTATTGACAAAAAAATCCTCCATTTTTGCAAAATACATCATGGATTCAGAGATACAAGCTATGTTCTAAGACCTATTTTTCATAAAAAACAGGTCAAATATGTAAAGATGTTTTAAATATGTAAGGTGATGGTGATTGTGTTCCTCATTAGTTTGATGAGATCCATAACATACAGAAGATAAGGTTTTAGCAGAAGAAGGTCATTTTGTGAAGACAATTTTGAAATAGGAAAATTTTGTGTTTTTACACAATCTTTCCTCTTTTCGTAGCATTTCCTAGGCTTAAAGACAGGAAAACGCTACGAAAAAACCTATAGTAGCCTTTTTGCCTCCAAAGTCATTTTTTGCAGCTTTCAAGAAGGGATATTGATGGTGTGGATGTTTCATGACTTGATTGACACCATGGAATATCAAAGGAGCAAAGTTATTGGGTGCGAAAGTCATTTTTCAACACTACCAAAGTTCACTACGAAACTGTCTTGTTTTCTTAGCGAGCTATTTTTGAAGGTTTTGGAGAATATTGATGGCAGTTTTGGACAACTGGACTCCTCCAACATGTCAAGGGACCTTAACATAAAATATTTATGACTCGAAGGAAGTGCCGTGGAGACAGGTCATCAACTAAATCTCTCGTTGAAGATAAGGGTTATGCATTCCTGAAAGATAGGGTTTTGTTCCACATGTCAAGGAGAGTTTTTAATATGTAAAGTGGTAATGAACTATGTTATGGATTTTTCGAGCATGTGACACTTATGTTGTAACCATAATTTAACTGTTTCTCAAGATAAGGTAAACTGATGTAATAAATAGGAGTTGGAGTCTTATTAGGAAATGTCTTCTTTAAGGTGTAGTTGTATGTTTTCAGTTAGAAGTCATGTATTTCAGTTATGTGATGTGTCATAGGAGAATTCGATGGTATAGCCACCAATAATATCATATTTATTGTAAAGAATGTCTATTTAAAGACAAAGCATCGAAGTAGTAGGGGGTTGGAATATGTTACTGTTGAATTTTACTATTGTAAACAGGTTTTGATCAGAAATAGAGAGTGGCTATTGGTTTCATCCTTCACCTGAGATTCATTTGATATTTTCATGAACAATTTCCTATGTATCTTATTACTTTTTGTCAATATATTAATGTTTGATTACTTAGAATTCGTGCTTTGCATTCTCTGACTTCCTTTCAAGCATTAAACTATTGGATATCTTTCTCAATGTCCTACTTTCAGCATCTTAATGTTCATTACTCAGAATTCATGTTTCTCATGCTTTGAATTCCTTTGAACATTTATATATTGAGTAAAATCTATGTGTTTGTATTCTACTTTCATTTAAATATCTACATGCCTCATATTCCACAAGGAGAACCTTTGTCACTGAGATCCCTGTCACTTACTCCATAGCCCAATGGTAGCAAGCCTTCATTTTTCAACCTATAAACATACAAAACCAAGACACAATTTATAGAGTTAGCCATCTAGTACTATCATTATTCAATATTATAAAATCCCCTTGAGAGAGCCCTCTCAAACTGAAGAGGCCAAGCTTCAGTTAGAAGTGGTTTGAAAAAGTTACTCCAAGTTGACCATTGAAGTAGCCCAAAAGGACTCAATTTGGTGATAACATTTTTGTGCTTTTGCCGGGAGTTTGAAGACTAATTTCCAGAAGTTTTTGTGCAAAAAAGTGAAGCTGAACTCTTGGAGGTAGCAGGAGCTCAGAATTTTTTGAGGCTGCAGAACTACCTTGGCGACTCCATTGTTGAAGAATTCAGAATTTCATAGATTCATGGTGATTCCACTGGACTTATGAAGAACTCAGATGCTGCCATTCTTGTTTCAAGGTATGCATGTGTAAATTTTTCAAGAATTTATGGTTTCTAAAATCCTTTTCCCAAGGATGCATATTTTTTAAGGACTGGTCAAAAATTTAATGGAGAAGATTTGAGTTTGACCTTGAAGAATATATCAGATTTTTGTGACTTTACTGAGCTTCTTAGAGTCAGACATGAATATATTTTCATCATATTTTTCTATGATTCATTTCAAGGGAAATGTAAACAATGGATTGAAAGTTTTCCTGTCAGATCTATTAAGTCATTTGCATATTTTTGGCTTTTTTTTTTTTTAAACATGGACGAAAAGAATAGCGTTGATGGCAGACTTTCTTTCCATTCAAGGTTTTAAACAATGGAATGATGATCACACTAATGAGGAAGTGGATGAAAATTTTTCTTTGTCCTTGTCTTCTTATTTAAAGTCATTTGAGTGCAAGTCAGAAGATAAGATTCAATTTTTGGATGAAGTTGCTAAGAACATTGGGAAAGAAATGGAAGTTTTAGAAGATCAAATTCAATCCTATAGTCTTCATGGTCAAGATCAATATTTTCAAAAAAATTTCATGCCAGAACACAAAGAGAGGGTGATGTTACCTTTCTCTTTTGAGATTGAGGAAGAATACCTTGTTCTTGAAAATCAGTTTGAGAATCAGTATGATAACACACAACTGAAATATTATGTTACTAAAGAAAGCATATATGAGATGTCTAAAACTGCAGAATTTCTTGAGGATTATCAAACAAAATATGTATTCTATGATCCTATAGTTGACTACATTGAAGAGTTCTACAGTCAAAATTTCCAATTATATTTTCACTTTGAAAATCAAATCTATTTTATGTTGCCTTGGTCATTTCAGTATCCTGTTTACTTTTGGTTCAAGTGCAGTCAAGGAGTTCAAGTGTCAGATCAACTCATTGACAGGCTTTATTGTAGGTTTCGTGTTGCTTGAATCGAACATGAAGAGTAGTTGTTAGGGTAGGTAGGAGTGTGTGTGAATAAGCTCAAGTGGACTTAGCACCTTTTCAGTATGTATAGATTTGGTTTTTCAACAGTAATCATCAAACCTGAGCCCAAGGAGAAGGCCATAAGAGTTTGAAGAAGGCTTGGAAAATTTCAGAGTTTTTATTTCCAAGGAGATGGATGGCACTAGAACTACAGGTTCTTTGGTGTACCACAGGGGCACACCATCCCAAGTGGAGCCACTATTATCACTAAAAAAAAGTGAAACATTATTTGACATGGTCTTAGAGTTAATTTGTCAAAGGTATGGTCATAGAGTTCATTTTTCACAAGTTGGTATACGCAAATTTCATTTTTGTTACATGTTTAACCTATCCTAAGGTTCAAGGTCACCTCCATTTATGTCATGTCATGTCCCATCAGTCATCATTAGGTGTTAGATTTAATTTCCCATGAGTTCAAATTAAAAAAGGACACTTTAGCTAGTTTTTCCTATTTTTGTAGCGTTTTACACTGTAAAATAGCAGTTTTCACTACGAAACTGCCTAATAGTTTCGTAGAAAAACTGCCAAGAAATGAACTAACCACACTATGAAAAAGGGTTTTTCTATCTGTCTTGTCAATACTGGTGCAAGGTGTCAGTTCATCTTTAGAGGAGTTAAGGTGAATGTCATTCGAGCCTCTTATGGTTAACTCAAAGGTACATAGCCATGTCTGAGGTCATCATTACCCTTTTGGCATGTAGGTGTCATGATTAAAGCATGAGATGTCATTTAAAACATAAAACCTTACCCTAAGATGATATTTGTAATTCAACATTCATTATTTCATGTGAAGCATCTCACTGTCACTGTTTGAGAGCTGCCTCACCACACTAAGCAACTTGCTGTCCAATTTGTCTTTACAAGTGTCACCTTTTTAAGAGGGCAGCTTGGATAAAAAAGGAGATGGTCATGCACAAGAAAGCATAAAAAGATGGCTCTGTGGATAAGATAAAATCCCATTGACCTTAATATATTCTTGTAGGACCTTATATTTGTTGAAGCATGCATCAGTTCAAGTTGTTTGAATTTCTGCTGGAGCTAACAAGAAAATTACTGTGTTTTTGGACTGTTTGAGAAGTAAGTTTAAAGAGAGGATTATAGATGAAAAGAGATGAATTTGGAAATACTTATAGAGGTTATTTTAAATCATAGAAAAATGAAAAATAACCTCTTTCACTTTTCTCACAGGTTCTATAAGTTAGGAGATACAAGGATGTCTTTGGGCCCTATTTTCAAAAAATAGAGTTTTCCTGTTTTATACATGTTTTGCAAATGCAGATTCTGGATAGGTGAATATGGTTTTCAAAAAACCAAGATAGATTTTTATTTAGAACATTCTTATTGAAATAAACCTCCTCTCATTTTACAACATACATCATGGATTCAGAGATATAAGCTTTGTTCTAAGACCTATTTTTCAGAAAAAATAGAAAAATATGCAAAGATGTTTTAAATATGTAAGGTGATAGTGATTGTGTTCATCATTAGTTTGATGAGGTCCATAACATGCAGAAGATCAGGTTTTAGCAAAAGAAGGCAATTTTCTGAAGATAATTTTGAAATAGGAAAATTTTGTGTTTTTACACAGTGTTTCCTCTTTTCGTAGCATTTCCTAGGCTTAAAGACAGGAAAACACTACGAAACAACTTGTAGCAACCTTTTTGCCTCTAAAGTCATTTTTTGCAGCTTTCAAGAAGGGAGATTGATGGTGTGGATGTGTCATGACTTGATTAACACCATGGAACAACAAAGGAGAAAAGTTATTGGGTGCATAAGTCATTTTTCAACACTATCAAAGTTTGCTACGAAACTATCCTCTCAAGGGACCTTAACATCAAATATTTATGACTCGAAGGAAGTGCTGTGGAAACAGGTAATCACCTAAATCTCTCGTTGAAGATAAGGGTTATGCATTCCTGAAAAATAGGGTTTTGTTCCACATGTCTAGGAGAGTTTTTAATATGTAAAGTGGTGATGAACTATGTTATGGATTTTTCGAGCATGTGACACTTATGTTGTAACCATCATTTAACTATTTCACAAGATAAGGTAAAGTGATGTAATAAATAGGAGTTAGAGTCCTATTAGGAAATGTCTTATTTAAGGTGTAGCTGTTAGTTTTCAATTAGAAGTCATGTATTTCAGTTATGTGATGTGTCATAGGAAAATTTGATGGTCTAGCCACCAAGAATATCATATCTATTGTAAATAAGGTCTATTTAAAGACAAAGCATCGAAGTAGTAGGGGGTTGGAATATGTTACTATTGAATTTTACTATTGTAAACATGTTTTGATCAGTAATAGAGAGTGGCTATTGGTTTCATCCTTCACCCGATATTCGTTTGATATTTTCATGAACATTTGAATTTTTTCATGATCCACATCCTCTGTATCTTATTACTTTTTGTCAATATATTAATGTTTAATAACTCAGAATTCATACTTTGCATGATCTAAATTCCTTTCAAGCATTAAAATATTGGATATCTTTCTCAGTGTCTTGCTTTCAGTATTTTAATGTTCATTACTCAGAATTCATCTTTCTCATGCTCTGACTTCCTTTGAACATTTATATTGAGTAAACTATGTGTGTGTATATTCTACTTTCATTTGAATATCTACATGCCTCAACTTCCACAAGGAGAGGCTTTGTCACTAAGATCACTGTCACTGACTCCATAGCCCAATGGTAGAAAGCCTTCATTTTTCAACCTGTAAACATACAAAACCAGGACACAATTTATAGAGTTAGCCATCTAGTACTATCATTATTCAATATCATAAAACCCTCTTGAGAGAGCCCTCTCAAACTGAAGAGGCTAAGCTTCAGTTAGAAGTGGTTTGAAAGAGTTACTCCAAGTTGACCATTGAAGCAAACCAAAAGGAATAAATTTGGTGATAACACTCTGGAAACCAGAACAAGATATATCAAACTGCTGATATTTTTGCATGGTCTTATAGTGAGTTGAAAACTTATGAAAAGAGCATAATGGAGCACAAGATCCCTTTGAAAACAGATGCAAAGGCTGTAGCACAAAAAATCATACACATCAATGCCATGCTGCTCCCAATCATTGAGAAAGAAATAAAAAAATTATGAGAAGCAAAGATAATTCCGCCTTTGAGGTTTTCTAACTGGGTAGCTAATATAGTCCCGATTAGAAAAAAGAATGGAGAGATAAGGATTTGTCGATTTTCACAAGTTGAGCCAGTGTTCATTGAAATGTTTTCTTTTCTTTGCATTTCTTGCATTTTTTGAATGGATTATTTCTTGTCAATGATTGATGGATTTTCAGGCTATAATCAGATTTCGGTTGACAAGAAATGGAAAGAAAAGAAAACATTTACCACACCTTGGGGCACATTCATGTAAAACAAAATGCCATTTGGTTTGATGAATGCAGGTGAAACCTTTCAAAGGGAAATGGATATTGCCTTTGTGGGAGAAAATGACAGATTTGTGGTCATCTATTTGGATGACATCACAATATATTCAAAATCTGATGAAGATCACTTGAAACATTTGAAGCAAGTTTTTGACAAATGGAGAAATTTTGGTTTGTCCTTAAACCCAAAAAATTCATCTTTTGTTTTCCACGAAGGTAAGTTGTTAGGACATATTGTAACATAAAGTGGCATCTGTATTGATCCAGGAAGAGTAGAATCTATTCAAAAGATTGGTTTTCCAATAAATAAAAAGGAATTGCAGTCATTTTTAGGGAAAATCAATTTTCTGAGGCATTTTGTTCCTAACTTTGCAGAGCTGATCAAACATATAAATGTCTTGCTGAAAAAAGATGTAGAATTTAAGTGGCGAGATGAAGCAAAGAATTATTTTTCAGCAATCAAGTTCGCCTTGACTGAAGCTCCAGTTTTGATTAGTCCTTGCATTGAAAAGGATTTTCTATTTTTTCATATGCTTCAGAAGAAACAATTGTAGCTGTCTTGCTATAGAAGAACACAGAGGGTTTGGAGCAACCAATTTAATTTTTTAGTTGTGCTTTAAGGGATGTTGAATTGAAGTACAACTTGATTGGAAAACAAGCATATGCACTAGTTAAGGCTTTGAAGTCTTTTCGAGTTTATTTGTTGCATTCAAAAATAATTTCTTTTGTGCCCGATATCACTGTTAAAGATGTGTTGTTGCAGCTAGATACAGATGGAAGGAGGGGACGATGCCTGACCAAGATTCTGGAATTTGATGTTGAAATCAAATGAACTAAATTGATAAAGGATCAAGGCTTGGCTCACTTGATGGTTGAATCTAATTGCAAGGATTTAAATTTGAATGTAGAGGCAGCTAAAGAAGAATATGCAGAAGGTATTTCTAATTATCCTGAAATATTTAATTTGGATTGGTACAAGGATATAGTTTACTTCTTGTTAAATTTCAACTGTCCACATGAAATGGAGAAATCTAAAAGAAGAGATTTTAAATTGAGAGCTATGAAGTATTGCATTTTGGAAGAGCATATTTACTGGAAGGATCCTGTTGGAGTCTTGTTAAGATGTGTAGATGAAGCAGAATTCTAGGAGATTATGACAAAGATACATGTAGGAGTGTGTGGAGGGAATTTATATTGGAGAGAAGATGCAGACAAAATCTTAAGAGCTGGCTATTACTGGCCAACTCTTTTCTTTGATGTCTTTGCCAAAGTTAAGAATTGTGTCGAATGTCAGAATTTTCCTGGTAAACAGAAATTTCTACCATTACCTCTCATCACTATTTCAGCAGATGTTCCTTTCCAGCAGTGGGGGCTAGACTTCATCGGTGAAATTCATCCACCTTGATCAAGACAAAATAGCTAGATTCTCACAGCTACGGACTATTTCACTAAATGGATTGAATCTGTAGCAATCAGGAATGCTACTGATATGGTAATTATCAAATTTCTGTTGGAAAATATTATGTCAAGATTTGGTTGTCCACATAAATTAGTAACTGATAATGCAATGGCCTTTAAGTCTGCTAATATGTACAACTTTTGTCAGCAATATGGGATTGAATTGTCTCATTCCATGCCTTTTTTCCCTCAAGGTAATGGATTGGCTGAGTCATCCAATAAAATTTTGGTAAGGATTATTAAGAAAATGCTGCCTAAAAATAAGAGGAATTGGGACACTGAGCTGATACATGCTCTGTGGTAAGATAGAGTGAGTGGTAAAAATTCAATTGGAATATCTCCATTTCAGCTTGTATATGGTAATGATGCTGTAATGCTTTTGCAATTAGCACTTACTATGATGAAGTTCCTACAAGATGAAGTTGATCATGAAAACCCAGTCTAAAGGAGAATGCTACAGTTGATAGAGGCACACCAAATCAAAGAATCATTGCTGGAAAAAGTTCAGAAGTATCAAGCTAAATTCAAATCTGTTTTTGATAAAAGAGAAAATCAACAGTTGTTTCAGGAGAATGATTTGGTGCTGCGTTGGGATGCTAGGAGAGAAGACCATGGAAAGCATGGTAAGTTTGACAATATGTGGTTTGGGCCATTTAGAATTTCTGAAGTTTTGGAGAATAATACTTTTCTACTCAAACATCTGGATGATGATCAACTGACTGGAGGCCCAGTCAATGGTCATTTTCTTAAAAAAATCTTTATTTAGTAAGTCATTTGAGTCACTCCATTGTAAATTTCTGGTGTGATGTGTCAATAAAGTCCATGCCCAATGGAATTTATGTCTGTATATATGGTCAATATTGAGTCCAGTCAGTCAATGGTCATTCCTAGTCTTTATTTTCAAGAAGCATTTTAGTTTCAAGAGTTTTTAAGGCACTGAGTCTACAGTCCTTGAAGCCTCACAGGGAGGACTTCATCCCCAATAGGAGTCACTGTTAGCACTGAAAATGTTAATGGTGTAATCGCCATTGTGTCACTGTTTTCAAATTTTTATTATGTCTTAGTCCATGTCCAAAGTTCGAGTCATTTCCAATAAAAGTTAAAAAAAGAGTCCCAGCATCAAGGTATTTTTTAGTGAATAGGTGTCATAGTGTTTCAAAGTCCTAAAATAAGTTAAAATTTCTATTTTGAATTATGTTAGTGTTGAAGGTTAGTCAATGTTTGGGTAATAAAGTTGCAATCATCTGGTCTGGAATAATAGACACCTTTGTTGCAAATTCATTGTCAAAATAGTAATACAGTAAAGGATAGCTATTTCTTAGAAATGGAAGTCATATATTCCACACAGTGAAAAGCACAACTATTTCACTGAGATTTTTGTTATCTCAGAAAAGAGGCTATAGGTAAATAGGTAATCATTTTTTCAAAGCTAGAAAATTGAGGCTTCGTGGATAGTATTGCAACCAGAGTTCTTTAAAAGAACAGTGCTGCCTTAAGAAAATATATTGACAAAAAGAGTGGGAGATTCAAAGAAGAGTAGAAGAGAATGTTTAAAGGGAGATCACCAGGAATTAAACTAAGGAATGAAGTGAAGGAGAAGAACTGCGTGCAGAATGATCAAATGGTCATGATCTAATCGTAGATCTAAAAGGGAAGAAACCAACAAATCATATTAAAGTGCAAATGGAGCGACTTTGCAAATCGCAGTTTTTAAAGTTTATCGTTAAGGTGATCGCATGGTACGTAAAGTGATTTGCAATGCGATGAGGCAAAGGGTGAGCAAGGAATACCATCAGATCTGGGCGCAGATCAATGGTGTAGATTAAAATGTAGATGGAGTGATTTCGCAAATCTCAGTTTATAAAGTTTATTGTTAAGGAAATTGCATGGTATGTTAAGTGATTTGCGATGCGATGGGCCGAGGGGCACGTGTCGGTGTAGCGCACCAACGTGATTTTGTGCATCGCATATTTTACAGTTTAGCCATTATCAGTGTAAAGTTAAACTTGTGGGCGACCGATGTGTGATTTCTTCCGATTGGTCAACATGTTCTGGGGCCGTAGAACCACAATTCCACATGTATGAATATTGTTGGTCGAAATTGTGGTTTTGTTTAAAGTTCTGATAAATGTTGTTGATTGCATGCGTATGTATGTTTATAAAACTTCCGATGCACGATCTGCGATCGGTCCCACTCCTTCGCCACGTCATCACCCCCATCGCTCATCATTCATTCCACTCCATATCTCCTCTATCAATTAAACATGTTTCAAAGGGTTTCTTTGTAATTTCTCATAAAATGAACCTCCGTCATTCTATCCAAAAGTTTCGGGTTTTCCACCATTACAAAGGGGTTTCAACCAAAAAAGGGGAAAGGAACAACAAAAAAACGACAAATTTTCTCTCAAATAGTTTTCTACCACTACTCTCAGTACCAGCACGTGTTTACCAGGCACCGGGCAACATTAAAGGAACAACCACCCACCATTTGCACTGTTGTTTGCACTTTTTAGGGAGTTGGTTACACCAGAACGGAAGAGGAGTCTCGCCATAAAACTACCACATCATACAAACCACTTCAAATTGTTAGCATTAATGTTGTTATTTTCATTATGTCATAGCACTTTGTAATTAAGATTAAAGGATAAGCCTCATCTCTTGCACGAGATCATAATAACTTTTGGAAACAGATTCACCTTTTTTTGTGGAAGATGATAGTATCAATTTTTGTATATATATGCCAAACTGATATGAAGTCAGGGTTCATTGATGGTTATAGAATTTGACTTCTATGATCTATAATCTTTTTTTGTGAATGAAATGGAATGATACTACTAAGGTCTTATTACCAATTTGCTGTGTGTATTTTCTACTTTACTTATGTTTCCATATATCCTTTCTTCTAGTTCCACTTTGCAAATTATCATACTGTTATGTGTTTTTATTAGCCTCTTAAGCACGTTATGTGTTTTAATGGTTTTTTTTAGTCTCACATAGTGAGCATTCTTGATAAAATATATTTTAGAACAATGGAAGAGAATCACTCATGATAGTTATTCTTCGTAATATTTCAGTGATAATCTTGTCAGACTAGAAATTGCTTTCTCTCAATTGAATATTGTCAAACTGCTACTTTTGTGAATTTCTACTAAATTAGTAGAATTATGTTTTACAGACGTACTTATTTTTCTCTCATCTTACAATTTCCTCTCCTCATAGAATACAAACTTGCACCTTGCTACCACATCAAGTTACAATACCCTCTTTAGTAGAACTGTGGATTTGACTGAAATCTCTTTTCAGTGAATCATGGTTTATACCATATTCCAATCCTATAAAACAAAACAATAAAATTTCCTTTGAGTTTAAGATGTGTCTAGTCAGGCGCTTGATGTAGTCCAAGGGCTGATTCAAACGCCAACAAGGTCGACCCACCATCCTTGGGTTCGCCCCCATCCTTGGGTTCACCCAACTATTATTGGGTTTGCATAAAAAAATTTATGGGGCATTTCTCTGAATCCCGTGCAGGGGGGCTACTACCCCCTGTAAACCCCATAGTAGGGGGTCTTAAACCCCCCTTATGACACCCCCACTATGCCATAAGAAATGTAATAATGCTTGAGGATAGTCGTGGAAGGAGTGTAGCACATACCCAACATTGAGGGAAATGGAAATTCATAAATTTGTAAGTGAAAATATATATAGAAATCTAAATTCCCAATGAAATCCAAAATATTAATGTGGTTGTTTTTGACCAAAAATGTGATAACTTTGGACAATATGTAGAAAAAGCTTTGAGGGTCCAATATGGTGTCATATCATTACATCTTGGACCTTTACCAAGTAAGTTTACCTACAGATAAAAGGTTTGATTAGCTTTAAAAATGCTTGAAGAGAAAATAACATAGAGGAAGCCTTCAAAATGTTGTGTTAAACAAGGACATTGATAGGTACAAATCTCTTTCTCTTACTATTTCTTAGGGAGTTTGGTGGGCTTGGGATTCTAAAATATTTGAGGAAATGGATACCTTACCTTTAAAATACCTATTCAGTGTTTAAACATTCTATGTTCATTTACCTGGTATGGGGAAATTCAACCTACAAAAGAAATTGCTAAAGAAATTATCAAAAAGAAGATGTCATGGGATTTCTTTGATGGTACCTTTCAAGGAACCCTCCCTAGAGGAAGGCATAGTGGGGATTTTCATCTTTCCTCCAACCATTATATCTATTTAAAACTAAGAATACGACATCAACAAAAAAAATGTGAATTAATGGCATTTAAATTGGTGTTAATGTTGCCATAGGTAAATTGAGTTAATCAATTTATTCAAATTCAAGTTTTTGGAGATTTTATTCGAATTTTGGGTTCCTTGTAATCTCATATTTTTGGAGTATGGTTGACCATGTCCAAATTTGAATTTCAAAACCACTTTCATGGACAATTACAATTATGTGGTCTTATGGTTGTTGGTTTAGCTCATGTCTAAACCTACTTATAGATGGTCCTTTTGATCAGTATATCAACAATTGTGATACTTTTTATTCACACCCTTATGGAGCATACCCTTTGTGCTTCAATGCAATGGTGTCCTTAGAGCCGTCATTTCAATTATATTATTTTTTCTTCTTTACTATTATTTACTTGTCACAACATGATATTATAGTTGTTAGGTTTTTTATTCAGATATTTACAAGGAGGGAGAGAAAAAGAACACGAGTGAGTTTCAAATAAATGGTTTGATATTGTTTAATTATCATAGTATGCTTATGCCTTGATTAGTCATCAATCCGGTTTTCATACTCCATGTGCTAATTCAATGATGGAGATCTGCTACTCATAAACTTGCCTCTAAGACACAATCTTAAATAAGTTGTCCTGGGAATTATTCCTTAGTTCCTTCCCATGATTAGGGCTTGTCAAACTACCTCTAACAAATTATTCTCTTTTGACTAGAATATAACTTGATTGATGGTTGACTTATGCATTGGAATAGTTGACCTTCTTCATTTTTTTGAATAGATATTTTCTAGTTGCATTGTGCCTTAAAGTGTTATGGTTGCTTTGAATTGGAAGTGATTGAGAACACATTTCAAGTTCTAGTATTATCCTCTAGCATAAGATAGACATGTTATGAGCTAGAGGATGGTACAACCATGCAACAAGTGTATCAACTAAATATCGCTTGAATAGAGTTGTGATTGAGTTTCGAATTTCCGAAACTTGTGTATAAGCTTAGTTTATTTGTTGGATGAACTGACTTGTCAAAAGTGTTAGAATATTCAATTGGATACAAGCATATAGTCTAGTCCACCATTTGAGGTTTTTCACATAGGCATTGACTATTCTATTGATACATGGGCATTAATAAATGACTAACTTTCAATTCAACTAGTGGTTTGATTAATGTTTGATTAAATCTTGGTTCATTGATCGCTTATGTTGATTGAGATTGAACAAGTTTGATACCCAAAACTTTCAATATATCATATCTATGTCATATTGTATTTGATTGAATGGAAAGGAATATCTATTGGGCATATGGTTGATTAAGACTAGAATAATCGACCAGTAAGACTAATGACTAGTGATTGATTAATTACTATGGCTCAATGCCAAAGTTACTTTGTTGTTGATGGATTCCTATGAGCATATGTCAAACTTGGTAGTCCACCATAAGTCCCTTGTTAAAAATCATATACTTGAGTTACTATAATTTGACTAATTTTTTACCATTAATTGGAGGATTCAACTTTGGATCCATCAATTGGGTAACTGAATTACATGTGTCACTCAACTATTGTTCTTGGTCATGTTTCAAGTGACTTAGACATGTTTTTGCTGATTATATGACCTATGAATTAACTCTATTTTGGGATTTTATTCCATTGAATTGTGTGTGGATAGTTGTCTTACTTCATGCTCGATTTTAACTATCTTCAACAAGTTTTTTCTATATTCGACTAGTTAACTTAAGATTTGAATAAACTTTCAATTTGTTTGATTGTTTGATACACTATGTGTTTTGATGTTTTGGTTTATTAATATGGTAAAATATTTCAAGAACTTCATGAGAAAATGGCTATTTATTAGCTTCATTAAGAGGTCAACGACTTGCAACTCGTTGTTTCTCTATTGCATACATAGAATGAAGGACTGAAAACTTAGTTTAAAACTAAATTTATTTTGTTCAAAATTGTTATCATCGAAAAATATAAGAAGGTTTTTATCTTGGACATCACCATGGAATTTTTTTTCTAGAATGTTGTAGATGAATTTGAGGAAACAGATGACCGTGTTGCTGATATGGAGGAAGAGGTTAACACTCTTCATCAAGAAGATATCAATGGCTTGAGGGAGGAAATTTGGAGGCTTAAAGAGAAAAAATCCAATCCAAATGATGAGATTTCCCATATATAAAATTCAATTGATTAGCTTAGTGAAAAAACCACTCCCTTTAGGAAGATAAATTTGTTGATGAGTATCAAGCTTTGAAAGAAAATCATGACTCCTAGTTGCTACAATTAACTGGGAAGAATAATACTATTTATCAATTATTGGTTCGCGGACAAAACCTTGAAGAATAAATTCACTGACTGCATAGTGGTGAGAAAATAATATTGAGTTTTCAAAATCACCTACTGATGATATTGCTACTTGCATAGTTGTTTGTAAGACAATTAATGTTGATGTTTTGGTTTCATCTCATGTTTTATTGGGCACTAATAGTGTTTTTTCTCCTAGATTTGGAAAACACACTATAGGTATTGTGTCTTAACCGCTAAGAAAAATGGTTTATTTTAGAGGACTTGGGATGGATGGATAGGGTATTATTGTTTGTATTTCTCCTAAGATACATACATATAGAGTAGGTATTGGATATAATGTTTTTACCTCTGAGAAAAATCTTAGGGGGGCTTATAGTATAAATTTGGATGTATAAGTCATAAAGTAATATTTTTATATAAAAGGGAACTTGATAGATATGTAATTGAAAAAATAAAACCTAATTAAAGTTGACTCCATCAACAAGAAACCTATAAGAAGATAATAGAAAGAGAGTGAAGGTGAGGAAGGAGAGGTTTCAAAATTAGCCTCATTGCATGTAATGATTTTTCTTAATGGAATCCTTCTTCTCAAATTCTCCCTCTCTTTTCATATTTTTTGTGATTTATTTAGTTCTTATATTTTATAAATGTTATTTTGATTAGTTTCATGGTAGATATGTATGTTTTCTCTCTCCTCCCTTGGAATTTGCTAATAGTGTTGGAAATCCGTCAACCAAGGAGTTATTCCCAATGTGAAGTCCCAATTAGACCTCACACCGTTTGGAGTAGGAGCGCCATCCAGAGTATCGGCCCGACCGCCATAACTCTAATATTTTACTTATTTGCAATGAATCACATAAGAGACTATGCATATAACCTTAGAAATTAGCAAGTTGACACTGTGAAACACCATTTGCAATGTGTAAAAATAGACTTTCATGAGAGGGAGGAAAAGAGTGAGACTTTATAAGGAAAGTAATAGTACTATCCTGAGAGAGGCACATGAGAGAAAGGATAGATTCCTTAGTTGTCTAAAAAAATAGTTCACATAGACATAATGAACATTAAAGCAAATACAACACACATTCAACAACATAAGTACCAAATGCAATGACGTAGTTCAATTTCCTTAGTACAAGTGAACAAAACATATACCAAAAAAATATAAAGAATAGTATTCAATATTCATGATACATGCATGAAAATGTGTTGGCTCAACGATATTTTTATTATTGAACGAAATATCCAAGTACACAATTACAATGGTGAGACACTAGCTTCTCCAAGGAATGATCTTCTCTTCTATGTCAAGCTAAAGAAGCCAAGGCTAGCTCTCCAAAGGCTAAGCCTCCAAAATCCCTTTAGTTGAGTTATGAGGTTTATTTTATAACAAGAGGAATGACATTTCATATCCCCTATGACTCTTGAGTTACCCTCATGACTCTTGGACTTCTAATGTGCCCTTTGGACTTCTATATGACTTTTTGACTTTTCCTAAAGACTCTTTTGTCCATATATGACTATGTTACTTTTTACATTCCACATGTCACTATTGGAATTCCACATATTACGTTTTGTACTTTCCTTTTGGTAATTACATCATTACATCCACAAATCATGTGGAAAGAAACATGGAAACACATGACATTGTGATGAAACTTGCATAAGTCACAACTTGACAATCATGACATCAATTTCATGATGAGATGGAAATGCCAAGTTGTTATTTTGTTGATTTCTATTTAATATTTGTGAGAGCTTTGTTCAATACTTCATCTTCCTGAATAATTTTCTTTTCTCTTCATCTTCACCTTCCAAGGGGATTAATCATATGGATTCTTCATGTGGCCCTGATATTTGGTCTTCTATTGTAAACTAGTGTCCCTTCATCTCCTTTCTTGATGAATTCTTCATGGTTTGCGCTTCACAAGTGTCTTCTAGTATAATCTCTTTCTCCTCCTTTATGAGCATGGTCTTGTCATGTCAAAGTACAATACCTGCAGATGAAATTCACTCATGGCAAGATGAGATCAGCCCTGAAATATCCTAGTCTAACCTTCTTTATGAAAACCATTGGATGACCTGGAATTGAGTATTTAACGGAGATGGTGGCTTAGGGATTGTGCAGTGCATAGTTCTATAGGTCAGGAGTGAGGGAGTGATGCCTGTGACTACGCAATGCACAATGCTGCAGGACCAAGAGAAAATATTGCATAGTTGAGGGTCACAATGAAGAAGGCTTGGTCAATGTAACTGCACAATGTGAATTTCAGGAGAGAGAGAGAGAGAGGGCCAGAGGATTGCAAATTTGTGTGGTTCAGGAAGGCAGGGAAACAAAATGTTACTTGCAACTACACAATGCGCAGAAGGAGACTAGCTAGGAGGCATGATTGTGCAGTTCTGGAGGTGAAGAGGCAGTTCTTAGGCATTGTGAATGCACAATGCACAGTCCTTGGATGAAGTAACTGTGAATTTTGTAGTTATAAGAGGTAGGGATGTATTCTTGACTCTTGCAACTACGCAATGCATAGTCTAATGGGGTAGAGTGAGCTCAGGTTGGTTGGGCATGAAACTTTCCATAATTTGACTAAGTGTGAAATCAATGAGGCAGAGATGAAACGAAGGTTGGAATTGAACATGATCACACACTTAGCACAATCGATGACACAACATTAAAAACTTAGCACTCAAAATCAACATGATCAACATGATCCCCTTAATGTAATGATAAAGCAACATTCTCCTCCAAGTGTGACATTTAAGATATACTTTGAGACGACAGTGATGACACTAGTACAACAACATATAAAAATTTGGGAATGAGTTTAATACATGTCTAAATGATATATAAGATCCCTTGGTTTCAAAATTTCCTCTTGAAAGGAACCATAACTCCGCTTTTACAACGTGCGAAACTTCCCATGCCAAAATACGACACTTGCGAAAGTAAGAGAAAAGTGAAAATGAAACACGAAAAAGGTTAAAAAAAGTGAAACTGACACACTCTAGAGTGAAGATAACATGAAAATGATACTTATTAAAGTGAATGCAAGCAAAATGACAGCTGTGAACTTGAAAGCAACACTTGCAAAAACAAAGTTGCGCTAGAGTGACAGTTGAGAAAACTTATCGAAATAGAGTTACAATTGCAATCGAAGTGAGGAAGATTGACATGGAGGTTATGAACTAACTATTGATATGTATTGCGTAGTACACTATACTTATGGATTTTGTAGTCACTATCACTAGTGATTTTGCAAGCATTACCTTCAAGAGATGCACAATTCCTATCTAAGCTTACATCAAAAGAAGTGTGCTTGTGAATTCATCAAAGACAGGACATCTATAAGCAACTGAATTTGATAGTTAGAATAATACTTAATAATTTGAAAAACATTAGAAAACCATGAAGTGACCATGGAACGAAAGATCATAAGATCCTCATTAATCTCCAAAATTCAAGTGTAAGAAAAATTTTGGAGGGTGTTTGTCACAACGACAACATTCAAGCCTTCTATATCTTAGCCCCCAAGATCCAGTTCATTAGTATCAGAGTAGGTTACCACTCCATGAGATCCATGGTTTGAAGCATATTTTTTGTTCAAAGTTTTTCACCAATATCCAACCTCCTTCTGGGACCTTTCGAGTCCATTTGTTGGGCCATACACTATGAGTATCATAGTTGGTCCACAATAATTATAGGGTTTTCTACCCTTGAACCTTCATTCACTACCATAGGATCATCTTTACATGGATTCACTACATCCATTGGTTTGTCACATGGAGGTTCCATGGCCTCTATGCCAGCCCATGTTTCTCTAAAAACCATTGACATACCTTCTATACTTTTGCACTTAGTGTTCTCATATTCATTTTTATTTCATATTTATACAACCATGCCATAGCATAAAAAATATGTATGTAACATATAGAAGCTTGGGAAATCCCATTTCAACCATTTCTCAGCTTTCCCACAATGGTATAGCCACCATAGAAGCACAATAATCGATGGAACACATGGAAAAAATATCTAGTGAACTTAATGCAAGATCCAAAACCTTTACTGAGTATTTCAGAGGGTGCACAATAGCTCAATTCAACATATTTTCCGTTATATCGAATGGGTTTTATTTTACGGAAATATATTTTGTTTCCTAGTTTGTGAGATATCATCAATTCAATTCACACATGTCTGTAAATCAACACCACCAAATGTAACATGAGTTTCAAGAATGATTTTTTCACTCCAAAAATAATTATAGAGAAAGCATTTTATATTAATGGAAAGATCTATTTGGTATCTCAAATGGTTCTTCAATGGAATTGGATTTATCACCTATAACAAAATTTATCAACAAAGTTGCAACGAAAGGTCCATTGCTAGAAATTAAAAAGAAGAAGTTATGGCTCATTCATAAACCAAATGTTATCGATAGACCAAACAAAACACTTCTCCAAGCTTTCCATTGCCAATTCAATTATGGGCCATCCAGAAACCCACGATTATGTGTTAACCACAAAAATCCACTCTCTTCATTGGATCATAGCATATTGTAATAATGATGGTACATTAAACATAATGTGGCCCCTCATTTTATAAAATGGGTGAATTATGGGCATCATTGATCTAAATATTAGAGGGGTTTATAATGTAAGTTCAAATGTATAAGCCATAATGTTATATTTTTATGTAAAATGGAATTTGATATATATGTAATATGGAGTAAAACCTAATCAAAGTTGACACTGTCAACAAGATACCTTATAAGAAGGAAATAGGAAGAGAGTGAAGGTAATGAAGGAGAAGTCCAAAAATTGGCTTCATTGTATGTAAAGTTTTTTCTTAATGGAACCCTTCATCTCTAATTATCTTTCTATCTTTTCATATCTTTTTTATATATTCATTTCTTTTATTTTTATCAATTTCGTTGTGATTAGTTTCATGGTATATCTATATGTTTTCTCTCCTCCTCTCTCGGCATTAAAGTCTTCTATATCTTAGCCCCCAAGATGTATCTTTTCCTCGTTAATTACATATGAGCTTATTGAGTCTAGAAAGTTTATTTTTCATTGTAGGTGCATTTCAAACTTTAAAGTTTATGGGAGAGTATTCCCTTACTCACTTTGTTGAGTAGATTGATGAGATAGCTAAAAATTCCTTTGTAGATGACATTGTTGTTGATGTATAGGGCTCTACTCATGTTAGTGCACTAGGATTTTAGTCTGCATAAAAAAATATATGCTCTATCTTCACTCTTATAAGAATCAAGGGAATTTAATTGGGAATTATAATTCTTGGAAACTTGGTCATTATGCTTTGGAATATTTGCATAGAAGATGTGAAAGGAAGAACTATAGACTAGTGTTGTGTATCAAGATAGAATGTGGTTGGTGTTGGAGTTCCCATGTTTTGGCCAGACTGGCAAGACCAAAAGATGAGACAACATCAGAACCACTTTGGGGCCCTAGGATCTAGCCCTCTTGGACCCGGAGAGGGATCTCTCCAAATAGAGCAAAGAATGATATGTCTTTAAAGCTCGAATTGAGATATTAGGCTAGTTATGAAGCACAGAGGGGGGTTTTAAATAATTTGGTTGAAGGGTTGCTGGGTTGGTTAAGAGATCATGGACTGGGAAAGAAAAGGAAAGAAAGGAACAAAACAACAGGCTGTTTCAGCAAAGAGGATAGGCCAAGACAGTGCCATCCATTGGGCCATGGAGTCATGAAAGGAAATTACATGCAACAACTAGCCAAGGCTTTCAAAGGGCAAGTCATCTATACTAAAGGATATTTTAGATAGATGATGGGATGGGCTGATAAGGGGCAAGTGAAAGGAAAGCAACCAATTTTCTGTCTATAGATCAGGTCAGAGGTCATTTAACTCCAGACCTTCTTGGACATACTCAAAGGCAGCTCTCAAAGAAACAAAGGGGCTGCTTATAGATCAGACTAGAGGTCATTTAACTCCAGATCTGCTTTAGCAACTCCAAGGGAGAAAACAGAGATAGATTTGACAAAGAAGCATCCAAGTGGAAAACCCCCAAGTTCATACATCAGCCAGCAGGCAATAACATCCGCTACACTAGTTAAACCCATGAATTTACTCTTGAATAACACATTTTAGCAGAAAACATTGATGGCAAGGAGAGCAGACAACATAGGGAACCTAACAAGGGTGAATCCTATACCATTATTCTGATGCAAGCCCTGAAGAACATGAAACAATATGAAAGTGTAATAACAGAGTAAGAAACACATCACCAATAGTAATATACCAGGATCCTGTGAAATGTGCTTTGATTAATTGATGCAAAACCAGTCATGTAAAATAAGCTCAATGGCTGTTATAGCCCCAGACTTTCTCCTCCCAACCTATTACATACAACTACTCTGCTACTCCCTCCAAAGTATTAACGACACGAATGAATCCACTCTAATAGAAAACTACCGGCAAGCCCAGACAACAACCTTTACATTATGTTCTCGGGGATCTTTTATAGGGGAGAGGAAAGCGAGAGGTAGATGAACATTGAATTGATCTCATTAAGACGATCGGCGGAAGTGTTCCTTATACCGCTTAATGGCAAAATGTGACGGTTGTGTGTACTACGTAGTTGTTTTGGGAGGCTTCTGCCAGTCGATTTACCCCGGATATTTCTTTGAAGTCCTTTACGGGTGCTTGGGCTACGCTGTTGCCACTACGAAATAAATGAGCTGGTGAAATATACACTTGCGATTTCTCCATTCCTCCATCACTGCGGCTCATACAGTCTTTAATGAAGCTCCTGTCTGTGTATTTAATTACTTATGGGCTCGAGGAGGTATGGAGCTCTCTGTAGGAAAGGTGTATGCCTGGAGAAAGAGTACTCTGCTGTTAGGTAGCGCAGTAATTACTTGCTGGGGCGCTCATCAGTCTTCAAATTGAGCCTTAATCCTTTGAAAGCGGAGCTAAACATTGATTATGTCAATAACAGGTGTTAACCCCTTTGGATCCTTTCTGCTGATATGCTGGCGATGCGGAAAACACCTCACTGTGGTGTCTGCACACTTTAAAATAAACCTGTTTAAAACCCAAGCAATGATGGCGGAGGAAATGTAGCGGAGGCGGCGGAATGGTGGCAGAGCAATGGAGAATGGTGGAAAGAACACAGGGCGGCGGAGAAATGATTAATAGCGCAAAGGCCGAAAGGTCGAACACTCGGGTGTAATACAAAGAAAACGCACAAAAAAAGTGAAGTGGAGCTATGGATGTGGGACCCAGCGGAGGCGGAGGGTGATTGGATCAGAACCGTCGGATCCGGGGAAGACGGACGGCCAGGATTCAATCGGGCAATCGCAATCGGGGGACGAGAAAATACACACACATTGAAACTTGATTGCGATTGGCGGAAGAAGCGCGATGAACGTTGGATCATGTAACAAACGGAAGGATGAGATCCAATCGGGGGGAAGGCAGAAATACTTGCGATCGGAAGGAATGAAGCGATTGAGCGCTGGCCGTCGATCTGGAGGAGGAACGGACGGTGGAGATGAAATCGGAAGACAGAGAGAAGAACTTGCGATCAGCGATCGGGGGGGGAGTTGCGATTGAGCGATGACCGTCGGATCGCGGGAGAATGGACGGCTGCGATTAAATCAGGAGACGGAGGGAAGGACTTGCGATTGACGATCAGGAAGGGGTCTGTGATTGAGCGCTGATCGTCGATCTGGGAGGAAGCAGATGGTGGGGATGCAATCGGGAGGCGGAGAAAAAGATTTGCGATTGGATGCTGGCCGTCCGATCTGGCTGGGAGATCAACGATGGAGATGTAATCGGAGGTGAGACAGAAGGACTTTCGATCAGCGATTGGAGCGGCGGTGCGATTGAACGCTGACCGTTAGATCCGAAGCCAGATCAACGGTTCACATTAAATCGAAGGGGCAGAAGAGGGGCGGCGAAATGACGATGCGATTGCGCGATAGCCGTTGGATCATGCAACAGATGGACAGCTATGATGTAATCGGGAGATTGCAATCGGGGGATCGCAATCGGAGGAAGGACGCGATTGGAGGGTGCACTTAACATGTTGCGATTGCGATTGGGAGGAGGCTTGCGATTAGCGCTCTACCGTCGGATCGGGACCACAGATCGACGGTGCGGAACGTATTGCAATTTTTAACGTTATAATCAGATCGCATCGGGGTTTTAGAGTTTTACAAAGGGATTTGCCTCCCGCCGATCTTCCGATTGCGATTGGCGCTCGGGACTTAAGCGCTTGGTCCCAGCGCCGGGTCATATGTGGGGAAGTGGTTAAGGGATTTGCAGTAAGGGGCTAAGCCCTATAATAAGGTCGGAAGAGGGTTTTTAAGCCCATTTTAATGGATTTTAGGGCTGGGGAAGGGGAACGATAGAGAAATAAAGGGGGAAGAAGGGAAAACAAAGGGTAGGGGAAGAAATTCAAAGTGGATTTTGAGGGGGTTTGGAGGGTAAATGGGGAAAGAAGGGAGAATAAAGGGGAAAGAAACAAAGGCTTCGGGGGATGAAATAAGAGGGAAAAGGGGGCCTTTGGGCATTTCTTCATCAACAGAGAGGCTTTATAAGGGAAATCAGCAGAGGGGATACTATCAAAGGATAACAGACACATGGAGGCTTCAAGGAGACTGTGTTTTCAGGGGAAATGCATTCCTTGAAGACTCAACAACAATTTAGCCCCCTATTTACTTGTCAAAAATTTCATAGGGGGTCTAACAGTTGGAGTGATGAATGGTGATGAAATAAGTTTCACAAATGCATGAAGAATTCATATCATTATGTATCATTGACTATATAGTCATATAATTCTCCTCTTACTTGTTATTTATTGCCTTAGAAGTGGTTAAATGAGGATCGAACAAAGATAATAGTCAATTGAGTTTTGACAACGATGTTTGACAACTGAGTTTAATTTGGTGTTTTATTATTGATTCCAATTTATGTGGAGGTTTGATGATGATAGAGATTTTGTTTATGGAAAGAGCTTGTTTTTTCCACTTTGTTGTCTAGTTGACTGATTAATTAGATTGTGGTATCTTGTTGTCTAGTCGACTCATCAACTAGGACTATGTGTTGGAAAATGATGGGGAAACTTGTTTTATTGGATTGGATGATTTCATTCATAGTATTTCAATGCCCAACTTTTATCATTGTTGATGGCACTGTTTTCTAGACTCCTTCTAGAAGTATTTCCATATTGTGCTTCACAATTTTGTAGTTTGCACAAATTAATATGGGGAATGCTATGTAATTTCTTTTCCCTCCAAATTGAGTTTACAGGAGGTGTTGGAACCTTGCATTTCTTGTAACCTCATCTTGTCAAAATATGGTTAACCACGTCCAAATTCAAATTTCAGATCCACTCTTCATGGACAGTTACAACGATGTGGGCCCATGGTTGTTGGCTTCGCCCATGTTGAAACTTACTTATAGTTGACCCTTTTTTTTGGAATATCAACCATTGTGAGATCATGATTCATGTTATTATGGGCCATGCCATTTGTGCTTTATTACAATGGTGTCTTTAAACACCATTGTTGCACTCGAATTCTCTATTCTCCTTTATTATTATCTACTTATTCTCCTCTATTATTATTTACTTGTTCCAATAGATTCACTTATTGTTATTGAATGGAAAAAATGAGAATTCACTCTAGAAAAATTCACTCTAAAACTTTTGTTTCTGGACATTCTAAACGTTCAACAACCTTTCATGTATAAATGGGAAAAAAAAGGAAGTGGATAATTTATCAAAAAAAGTATTGAGGTAGAAAAATGAATGTAGAAGTAGAAATTAATCAAATAGTAAGTACATTAACATGGAAATTTAAAAGTAGAAATGATCTTTAATGTTGGTAAGAAACAAATACAAAAAGAAAACAATGGAAATTCAGGAATAGTAGATAGATAGAATCTAAATAAATAGATAGAATCTAAACATTGAGAGAACATACTAATTAAATTAGACATAAAGATTACTTCATTATATCATATAATCTTGTAAAATAGAACAAAAAATAATTTTCAATTTAAACATTCTCTTAGTTATTTGGAAAAGACATATTTTCGTATTTAAACATTACTATAGTCCATATATTTAAAATAAAATAAAATCTTAAAGTATAAGAACTATTAAGGTAACCATTAATCCATTGAACTCCCAATTATAAAACATCTTTTCCATTTTTACAAATTCACTGAAAGTTCACATTGTAGACAATGTCTCATTCATAAATCATTATCATATGTTGTAATTTTAATGTTTGAGTCATAAACTCATATGGTGCCAAGGTTGAATATTAACTAATATTAGATGCTGCTTAGAAAATAATAAGATTGTATAAATATTTATTCATTTTACATAGGTAATTAAAAATGGATTCAGAATAGGAGGAGAAAATAATAAGGTTGTATAAATATTTATTCATTTTATATATGTAATTAAAAATGGTTTAAGAATAAGACGAGGTTAAGAGTAAAGAATTGACCAAAATGAATTAGAGCCATTACAAAGTAGCGAGTGCAAAATTCATGTGTTGTAATTTTTTTTGTAAGTTGGGTAAGACTATATTTTCATCATCATTTCCAATACATATCACTCGGATCTAATCGGGGCGGGGAATTAAACGTGTGACTTCACATCAAAGGGAGCGAGAAATTAAACGAGTGGCTTCACATCAAAAAATTACCTTAACAAAACACTCAATCACTATCTATCCAAAACCAGATAAACTATGTTTTAAAATTAAATTTTAATAATATAACATTAAAAAAACATTATAAATAAGAATTTTGTATTCATATTGTAAAATTGAATTGATCTTAGGCCTTGTTAAGAGCCGTTGATAAAAGCATGTCAAAATTACTAAATGAAGAAGAATGGAAAACTTAATGAACATGAAATATATGTTGAGATCAACAAGATGATGAGCTTAGTGAAAAGAGTCGCCTTCACTAAGTGGGCCCGCAAGCTATTTTTAGTGAAAAGTCTATTTTTAGACTATGTCTATTTTTAGACATGTCGATCATATTCTATGAGTTGCAAGATGCTATTTGTGGATGGTTGGTCAAGTTGGAAAAATAGATGGACTTCTATTTTTAAACATATTGGGCGAAGTCTATTTTTAGATTGCCAGTCTAAAAATAGATATGTTGAATATTATTAGCTCTTAATAATATTTGGACTATAAACATTATCTTATTCTCTTGGAGCAATTAAGTTCAGTGCATAGATGTGGCACAACAACTGACAGAATGAATTACACTATTCCCGAGGGTTTACTGGAGCTATTGCATGGAGAACTTCAGTTAGAACTCAAGTGGCAGAGTTTGGTGGAGTTGGAGAAGTAGTCGAGGTGGCGTTGTATTTAGTTTAACTTGGTTAGACTCAGTTGAGCTAGTTGTATCTAGTCTAACTGATTGATACACTAGTGAGAGTGGAGTGAATTAATTAGTTAATTAATTCACAAATAATAACTCATTAATCAACTGAAGAATACATTAGTTAACTATAGTGCATGGCAGTTTCAGTGGAGACCAGTGGAGAGATGGGTGAAAGGGCAAGTGTGACTATCAGTTGTGACTATAGTGATGCATTGATTACATCCAAAACTCAGTGGAGATGCCAATGAGGATTGCGTGAGCAAGGCTAGAGAAATTCAAACTCATTCAGAGCCATTCTTCAGCAGGGATTGTGTAGTAGAGGCAGGCTATCAGGAAGGCAAAAATCAGTGCAGATTTTTGTTGATTGTTCTTGATTAGTGTGTAGTGATTGTATTGTACTGAGAGCTTGATATGATCAGATTTGTATGAGGATTGTTACATGATATCTATGACATATATTATATACAGATAGTTGGGGTTTTCAGCTTCAGGCTTTCCCGTTAAACAACTATGTTAATGTGTGTGAATTTTTATTGTTTCATGTGTGCATTGCAATATTGATTTAATTTCAGCAAATGATCAATGGTGGAATAGATTCTGTATTTTGCATGAAGCAAAAATAGTGTGAGATCAGGAGAATCTTGGAAATATAACACATAAGTTAGATAATTTCTACATGGTATCAGAGCAGAGTTGATCATTGGAGGAGATTGCAATTATTGAAGCGGTTGAGTTTTGTGCTGGTGGAATTCAAATTTGCTGTAGTTTTTTCTTGGTGTTGAAGTTGAGCATTCATTGAAATGTCTTTCAACGGATTGTGATTGGAGTATGCCCTTGATGGGAGCTCGAATTACATAGCATGGAAGGACAGGATGGAGGTGGTGCTGGATGATAATGGGTTAAAGGAGTTCATAGATGCTGATATTCCGAAGCCTGCATCTAGCGATGCAGCTGCACTTGACGCATGGCAAAAGAAGGTAGCAAAGTGTCAAAGGATTTTGTTGGAAGGTCTGAAGGACCACATTTTGTCCAGCCTTCACAGTAAAGCCACTCCATTCTTAATATGGAAGGCTTTGACAGATTTGTTACAAATAAAAATTGACCAAAGGAAGTTGGTGCTTAAAGACAAGCTCAAAAAAATAAAAATGGAGAAAGGCGATAGTATTCCAAAATACCTCATGATGTTTGTCCACTGCAAGGATGAGCTTCGAAGTGTGGGGGTTACTGTTGATGAAGAATACTTGGTGAGCTTGGCTCTCCCTGGGCTTCCGAAGAGTTGGCATAGCTACGAAGAATCTGTCAATGGATAGGAGAAACTGCCAGGATGGGAGCGACTTTGGTCGGATCTTGTGCAGGAGGAGATAAGGCGGGGTACCATGGATGGATCTTCATTGAAGAATGAAGATGAAGAAAATTGTGCTTTGGCTGCCAAAGCTCAGAAAGGAAAAGGGAATAAATCTTCCAAATCCGAAGCTAAAGGCGAGAAGTAAGATTTGTCCAAGGTGAAGTGTTTTCACTATCACCAGCATGGGCATTTCGCCACTAATCTCCCACAAAAGAAGAAGAATAAGCAGGCTGTTGGATCTACAGCTGGAGAGGCCTTAGCCTCGCAGTTTGAGCTGGATTTTTCTTTGATCGCATGCTTGGTTTCAAGTGTGATGGGATTGGTGTGGTTTCTTGAAAGTGGTGCGTCTTTCCATATGACCGGAGACAAATATTTGTTTAGTGATCTGGAGGAAAAGGATCTTGGAGTGCACATCGAGATGAGCGATGATGGCAGATATAGTGCGACTGGTATTGGGACCATTTCCTTTGAGAGGGAGTCCGGTAAACCTTTCATCTTGAAGGATGTCATGCATGTTCTAGGATTGAAGAAGAATCTGATCTCCGTGGTGATGTTGGAAGACAAGGGTTATGATGTTGTTTTTAGTGAGGGAAAATCTTTCCTATGCCATAAAACAACTAGTCAAACCAGGAGGATAGGGATTTGAGTTAAGAATATTTATCAATTGCAGGTAGATGGCTGTGCTGCAATGGCAGGAAAAGCAGAAGGCGTGGTGAGCCGAGATGAGGGTGAATTGTGGCATAGGAGATTGGGCCATCCTCACCATGGTGCTTTGAAAATTTTGTAGCAGATTTCTGCAGGGCTTCCCAAAGGTACACTTGCGCAGTTAGATCAGTGCAAGGGATGTACTTTGGGAAAATTTGTGAAGACCACTTTTCATGAGAAGGATAGTCGTGCTTCGATGATCCTTGAGAGAATTCACATAGACGTGTGTGGACCTTTCTCGGTTGCTTCAACAAAAAAGCACAGGTATTATGTGATATTTGTTGATGACTTTTCTCATAATTGCTAGATCTTCTTCATGCAGAAGAAGAGCGAGACATACTTAAAGTTCTATGAGTTCAAGGCGCTGGTTGAGAAAGAGTCGGGGAAGCAAGTGAAAGCTCTCCGGAGCGAAAATGGTGGTGAATACATCTCTGGAAAATTCAAATACTTCTGTAGCAAAGAAGGAATTTGAAGAGAACTCATAGCGCCTCATAACCCACAGCAAAATGGGGTCGTGGAGAGAAAGAACAGAATGATCGTGGGTGTTGCACGAGTGATGTTGCATGATCAAGGCCTTCCCATACACTTGTGGGCTGAGGCATGCAACACTGCGGTTTATGTGCAAAACCATTGTCCTCATTGAGTACTTGGCATGAGTACACCCGAAGAGGCATTTTCTGGTAAGAAGCCTGATATTTCTCATTTGAATATTTTTGGCTTACCTGTTTACATTCATGTGACGAAGGATGCTAGGAAGAAGCTAGAGCCGACCGCAGAGGTTGGGATATTTTTGGGGTACACAGAAACACCCCACAATTATCATGTGTATTTTCCAGACAGTCGGATGACTGTCGTGCGACAGGATATCAAATTTCATGAGGAGAAAGCCATGAAGTTGTCGCTTGAGAGGGAGCTACACTTGCATGCAGAGGAGGAGCTAATTGTTCCTAAAGATGAGCCTCAAGATGTGGATCAGCCACAAGAGGAGGTTCATGGAGTGGAAGAAACCACTCATGCAGCGCCAAACATCAGAGGGCGGAAGCGCACTACAGAAGCTGAGCGATTGAATCTTGATGCAGTGCAGAATGTAGGAGTTCCTACATCACAGTGCAGACAAAGACAGTCACCTGACCAATTTACTGGATACATAGCACTAATGAGCAAGTGTATCGTGATGAAGCCATCCTCTTTCGAGGAAGCTGTGGAGGATCCCGCATGGGTAGATGCCATGGTGGAAGAGTATGATTCGATTATCAGAAACAGTGCATGGGAGATTGTCCCAAGGCCAGAAGGGAAATTAGTGGTAGGTTCGAGATGGATCTACAAAGTGAAGCAAGTTGCTGATGGGAGTGTTGAGAAGTATAAGGCAAGATTTTTTTCCCAGGGCTTCTCACAGATTGAGGGGATCGACTATGAAGAAACCTTGGTACCTGTCGCAAGGTATTCTTCCATACAGACCATCCTTGCTCTCTCAGCGTAGATGCATTGGCACATTCATCAGATGGATATGAAGACTGAGTTCTTCAACGAAATCATTAAGGAGGTGGTGTACATTGAGCAGCTTGGAGGATTCGAAATATTCAGCAACGAGTTGCATGTGTGCAGGCTCAAAAGAGTGTTGTATGGGCTGAAACAAGCACCTCGTGCTTGGTACACATGGATAGACAGTTATTTCACCAGACTTGGTTTCGCCAAGAGTGAGGTGGATCCAAACCTATACCAGATTGTGGTGGAGGGTAAGATTTTGATCATTGTGCTTTATGTAGATGATTTAATACTAACGGGTGATGAATTTTTGATACACTCATGCAAGGCAGATCTTGCAAAGGAGTTTGAGATGAAGGACTTGGGCCTCCTTCATTATTTCCTGGGATTGGAAATTTGGCAGCGGAAAGGTGAACTATTTGTGTCTCAAGGCAAGTATGCCCGGGAGATACTGGAGAATTTTCACATGCAAGGCTGCAAGCCTATCGACATTTCTCTTCCTGGTGGTTGGAGGAAGGAGGATGCTACATTGGCAGAGGTAGTGGATGCCACTGTTTATCGACAGTTGGTTGGTTCGATCATGTATTTAGTCAATACATGACTGGACATATGCTATGCTGTGAACCAGCTTTCACAAGCAATGGTGAAGCCTACCAAGCTCTTTTAGAAGGTAGGCAAGCATGTCTTGAGGTATCTCAGGGGCACATCTGGGTATGGATTGTGGTACAGACAGTCGGATGAGGTGAAGCTGCATGGCTTCACAGATGCAGAGTGGGCAGGAAGCCCAATGGAAAGAAAGAGCACATCTGGAGGGATTTTCAGTATCGGATCTGCAACAGTTTCTTGGTACAACATGAAACAAAGATCCGTGGCACTCAGTTCAGCAGAGGCCAAGTACATGGTGGCAAGTTTGGCTGCATGTGAGGCTATATGGATGAGGAAGATCCTGGTCGGTTTTTTCAGTTCTCATTTAGTTCCTACTGTGATATATTGTGATAATCAGAGTTACATTAAAATTTCGGTCAATCTAGTATTTCATGATAGATCTAAAAATATTGACATCAGGTACCATCATATCAGAGATTGTGTGTAGCGGAAGATCATGTTGCTTTCTTACATTCCTACGGAGGATCAGGATGCAGATATTTTGATGAAGGCGCTCACTAGGAGAAAATTCGAATACCATAGAGACAGGATCGGGGTGGCAGATAATCCATATCTTGTTGAGAGGGAGTGTTGAGATTCAACAAGATGATGAGCTTAGTGAAAAGAGTCGCCTTCACTAAGTTGGCCCGCAGGCTATTTTTGGCGCAAAGTCTATTTTTAGAATATGTCTATTTTTAGACATGTCGATCATATTCTATGAGTTGCAAGATGCTATTTGTGGATGGATGGTCAAGTTGGAAAAATAGATGGACTTCTATTTTTAGACATATTGGGCAGAGTCTATTTTTAGATTGTGAGTCTAAAAATAGATATGTCGAATATTATTAGCTCTTAATAATATTTGGACTATAAACATTATCTTATTCTCTTGGAGCACTTCAGTTCAGTGCACAGATGTGGCACAACAGCTGAAAAAATGAATTACGCTATTCCTGAGGGTTTACTGGAGCTATTGCATGGAGGATTTCAGTTAGAACTCAAGTGGCAGAGTTTGGTGGAGTTGGAGAAGTAGTTGGTGGAGTTGTATTTAGTTTAACTCAGTTAGACTCAGTTGAGGTAGTTGTATCTAGTCTAACTGATTGATACACTAGTGAGAGTGGAGTGAAATAATTATTTAATTAATTCACAAATAATAACTCATTAATCAACTGAAGAATACATTAGTTAACTACAGTGCATGGAAGTTTCAGTGGAGACCAGTGGAGAGATAGGTGAAAGGGCAAGTGTGACTATCAGTTGTGACTATAGTGATGCATTGATTGCATCAACTTTTCAGTGGAGATGCCAATGAGGATTGTGTGAGCAAAGTTTGGAGAAATTGAACTCATTCGAGAGCCATTCTTCGGTAGGGATTGCTTGTGATGGCGAAATTTATCGGGAAGCAAAAATTGGTGCGATTTTCTTGATTGTTCTTACGATTAATGTAGCGCTTGTATTGTCTTGAGAGCTTGATATGATCAGCTTTGTATGAGGATTGTTACATGATCTCTATGACATATATTATATGCAGATAGTTGGGGTTTTTAGCTTCAGGCTTTCCCGTTAAACAACTGTGTTAATGTGTGTGAATTTTTATTGTTTCATGTGTGCATTGCAATCTTGATTTAATTTCCGCAAATGATCAATGGTGGAATAGATTCTGTATTTTGCATGAAGTTAAAATAGTGTGAGATTGGAAGAATCTTGGACATATAACACATAAGTTAGATAATTTCTACAATAAATGAGTATGCAATCTAACGATTGGCAAGTCTCAAAGTAAATTTGTGCTGTAAAATAATGGGGGCATCTATCCGCTATGCATTATATCTCATTACAGAGGCCACTGGCGTCTTCAGTTTTGCCCAAAGGTATGGTAATATTTTGTCTGAGAGACTCGTATCAGTATTAATACCCAAAATACGCTGAGTGTTTGTTTCAAGCATTTATTTTGAAACGTACATTAGGGGAATTTTGAGGTCTAAATGGGCCTCCAAAGAAAAATGTACAACCAAAATAAACTTTATGAGAACCAATAGGATTTAAGATGATGATGTCAACTATGGGGGTTGATTCACCATTTTTGGATTAAAAAAAGTAAAAAGATTAAAAAATAATAAAATAATAAAACTACTTTTTCAACTCGTATTTTGAACTTATCTCCCTAAAGGTTTATTCAAATTTCGAGCAGGAGTACTCGTTGGATGCAAAATTTAATTCCTCATCCAAAGAGTACCCATGTTGCATACTTTTGATTGACCCTGCTACATGAAAAATTAGAAATACATGAGAAAACATGATTGCGATCATGTTTTTCATGTATTTCTCATTTTTCTTGTAGTAGGGTCCATCAAAAGTATGCAACATGGGTACTCCTTGAACGGGGAATTAAATTTTGCATCCAACGACTATTTCTACTCGAAATTTGAGTAAAACCTTGGGGAGATAAGTTCAAAATATGAATTGAAAAAGTAGTTTTTTTCTTTTTTCCCTCTAAAATTTGATGATGTAATCAAATTTTATTTTATTATTTCCACTATTATTTTATAATTTCCTTAAGAGGCCCATTTTATACCTCAAAATTTCCCTAATGAATGCTCATGACGATGATAAGGTGTACAATTAACAGGTTCCTGAATATGTTTATAATTTGGATAGTTTCTATTAAGTTGTAATGTGTGCAATTAACAGGGTCCTGGATATGTTTGTAATATGGATAGTTTCTATTTAGTTCTCAGGTGTGCAATTAACATGTTCCTGGATATGTTTATAATATGTATAGTTTCCATCAAGTTTTAAGTGGTGAATTTGGTACTTAGTTGTAAGTTTAAATTTTAATGGAAGGGATTAAAGTTGTGAGGATAAATATTATTAATGAATCAGCTTCTCAAATTTAATAGTCTCTTATAATTTTGATTGAAAACACTATAACAAAACAAATTATTTTTTCATTCAACATATAAATTTGTGTTAATATAATTCAAAAAAATAAAAATAGTAAACACATAGAAATGTCTATTTGATTCCCTGCAAATAGGAGTATTCTTCTATCAAATTAAGCATACTGGAAGGGATTTACATATGGGTAAAATTATGTATAGCTATCAAAAATTGAAACCAGATGAACACTTTGTTGTTTAAGGACTATTCTTATGTAGCCTAAATGCTTCCAGTCAGATGTATGAGGTCGCACTTGGGGTGCGTATAAAAGATTTATTATCTAACTCCATATAGTAATATATGTTGTTTAGCAAAGCATTTGTAATTTTTAGGAGGAAACACATTTTAATTATTGTTTCATTTTTCAATGGTGGGAGTGGCACTCACTTTTTAGAAATTAATGTAGAACAGAAAGAATGATTTATTCATCATTGGAATGACTTACACTTTATGAAACGGTTTATTTCTTTCTCAAGTGATTCTTACGCTCAATCTCATGATTGAGCCTCCAAATTTGAGCACCTTAAGAGATAGTTTATTTCCTAAAAAAATAGTTTTCACCTTTTTCATAAAGTTCTATAGTGAAATGTTATTGTCTCAATTGTGAAAAATTCATTAAAACTTTATTAAAAAGCTGAGATAAAACTCAACTATTGAAATAATTCATTTCCTTAACAAGTAACACCCACTCTCAGTCTCTATCTATCAGATTTAAACTCACATCCACTTTCAATCTCTATCATATTTAAACTTAAACCAAATTAAAAAAGAAAACCATAATCAATTAGGGAAAACTTCATGCAATTGGGAAAATCACAAAAGAATAACAAATTCAATACACGATTTTCAGGCGGAATGAAAAAAATATTTAGCCGAGTTGACTTCCTAGGGCTGCATATTGACTAACAATCTGGCAATATGAACACGTACCACTATGCGTAACGTGACTATCAGACATACGTAGTACCGTAAAAAGTAAAAAGATGTCCGAAAAAATGTTTCAGCGGAAGTTTAATTTTTTAACCGGACATCTTTAAATTGTTTTTGGATCCAAACTCTATGGATTTGTTTTTTTTTTTTCAAGTTTTTAGTTTGAGAGGTTGAAAATAAGGTTTGTGTTTAAATTTATTTAACTTTAATTTTCATGTGCGCATTATTATAAAGTTTATAAAAATTTTAAGTTTTAAGAATAAATACTTCAATCATATTAAAACTATTATTTTTGATAAATTACAAATTATTGATATATTTAATTAGTTAATTATTAAATACTTTCTTTAATATTATAATTAAAGATACAATTTTAAAATTCCATATTAACCAAAACCAATTTACTCAAACATATTGCTGATTGACACTTTCTTATCTTAAAAGGATTGTATAGGAAAACATTAGAATTTGATGGACTATCTTCTAGGGATTAAATTTAATCAGTGAATTGCTGATCAGGGATTGAATTTGATAAGTAAATTATCTTTTTTTTCAGAAGAAAAAAACGCTGTATATATTAGAAAATATATGACAGTACATGATCAACCATACATTCTCAAACTGTTAATTAAAACAGCGAGAAAACCCCATACTGGGAATACATCCAGAATACACTTCTGTAGAGAAGTGATTCGATGTTCAAGGCCAATAATAACCGTTAGTAATAAAACATACCCACGAAATCATCCCTGCTACATAGAAAAGAAACGTCCAGAGAAAATACAGCAGCAAAAATACAGCAGCATCACAATCCACCAGTGACCAAAAGATAACTGAAAATGAAAGAGGACAAAACAAAAAGGTGAATTCCAAAGCGTCTTCCATGGCTGAAAAGAGGCAAAGCCTAGCTTTCAGGCAAACACCAACCAGGCACACTTGAAAACTTGAACGAGATCGAAATCCTATTGTAGTGCCCAAACCCTTGGAATATAACTGGTTGCTTGTAATAGATCATGCACGCATGACAACAGAAAATCCGACTTGCTTGATCAAATGCCAAGTCCGGTTGATGAAGAAAACCAGCCCTGGATAAACCAAAAACCCTGCATACCAAAAACAGGCTCGCTTGATGAAGGATAACTGATCTGAAAACAAAAAACACCCAAACAACAAAGATAAGTAAATTATCAGTCAGAGGTGATTTGCTCATTAAAATTGCTGATCAGGGATTGAATTTGATAAGTAAATTATCAGTCAGAGGTGATTTGCTCATTAAATATATTTTGTTTCAATTGTTAATAATTTTTTGTTAATATAATTTCAATTGGTATTAGAGTTATCTAAATTTTTAGATTAAATGAGTGATAAAGATTTGAAATTTTCTCCAAACTTCTACGTTACTTATCTTAAAAGTTTTCACTTTTTCGATAACATACATAGATTCCAGATACTTTCTAAACTACTAAACCTTATAATTTTATTAATATACTAGAAAATATAAATTATTAATTAGATATAAGAAAATGCAAAAACGAAAAATAAAATATATATTACCCAACATATTAATACAGTCATATCACTATAACTCCTGACCTTGAGTTGCTCAACAGTCTCCAGTGGGGAGACATATTCCTGCAATCTGACACGTACATCATTAATTTCATTATAATTTTATTTCTGACTGTCCTGACCAATCAAGAAGATTCAAGATTCATGGAGAGTGCTTGAGAGAAAAAATTGATAGTTTGATTCCAAAGTATGATAATCTGGGTGGTTTTCAAAATTGTGTAGTTTATTGAGGTTATTTTTATTTGGAAAATAATTAAAATTTTGGTATGATTATAGGTTATAATTATTAAGTTTCAAGATTTTGGGTGTTTTAGGATTTGTGATGGTGTTGAATTTCTTTTCACCATTAAAAATATGATTTAAACATTTTAACTTTCAATTTTTTTTGAAAAAAAAAGACCAGATTACCGTCTATTTTGGTCATCTATATGAAATCTGGAAATTTAGGCCTATTTATATATAAGTGCATTTATTAAAAATTCTCAAAAATCACAGTGAGAAAGATGAAAGGAGTATACCTCTAGTTAACCATTTGGCTTTTTGGAAAGGAAACAAATTTACAAGGACAGGGGTAGCTAAAAAATTTAGGCCTATTATTTTGGAAGGGCAACGACTTTACAAAGATAAGGGTAGCTCAATCACTACATTTAATAAAAACCAGAAATTTAGGATCTATGAGTGTAAATGTGGATCTTTCTTTCCATCCATTAAATTTTTTTATTCATATGAAATTTTCTCATCAAATTTTCATTTGGATAATGTGTTGTATCATTATAAATGGTGTCACATCTCCTTTCTTCAAGCCAATAGAGTGGGTGACCTTTATCACCCTTCTCTTTCTTCCCATTGTAGAGGGACTTAGTGGATCCTTAAAGGCATCCTCAAGGACTAGTAGCCTCAAAAATATAAATGTGGGCAACTCTTATAATGCCATTCATCTACTTTTTGTTGATGACATCCTCATGTTTAGTGAGGGCTCCAAAGGAATGGTTGAGAAACTTAATGAGATGATTGATTTCTTTTATTCCCCAACTAGTATGAAGATAAACTCTATCAAATCAATGATCTCTTTCTAGGGTCTCTTAGTGGTAGTAAGAACTCAAATTTCATAGTTGAACCCTTATAATGTAGTTGATCTAGGCAATGGAATAAAATATTTAGGACTTCATCCGAAAGTTAACATGTATAAAAAAAGTCACTAGCTTTGGATGAGTAATATAAATACTCAATGGAGTAATTGGATTTCTAGAGGAGGCACACTAGTATTAGTTAAAGTGGTCCTGAAGCTATTCCATTTCATTTGATGTCTCTCACTTGGATGTCGAAAGATGTATTGGAAATAAAAAAAAAATATGGAGATATATGGAAGAAAGGAATGGTGTTGACTCTTGGGAAAAATATTATAGTTTTAAAATAAAAAAAAAGGAGGATAGAGGCTCAAGAACATCTTTGTATTCTTGAAGGCTATAGTTGCAAAGAATGTTTGCAACTTGTTCAAGGCTTTGGGTAAGAACATATTACAAAAGATCCCAAAATACTTCAATTATATGGAAAGTAATCGTCTCAAAATTCCCTTTAATTCACAATTAAATGGTATGGTCAATAGAGAAGCAAAAGAAGGTTCAATTAGAACTACACCCTTGGATAAGAAGCAATGATTCTTACAACCTTCCTACCCATATAATACATGATTTAAAAAACAAAGGATATCATACCTTGAGGAAAATTGTAAGAGGAAATGGAGACATAAGTATGCAATAATAATGGTTATCTTGGAGAGAGATACGTCTCAAGGAAGAGATATTGAAACAAGGAATTACATGGAAAATCTAAGAAAGTGTTTTATTAAACTAAAAAATGAGGAGGATTAGATAATAAGGTCATTTAATCTCACATGGGATTATGAGCCAAGAACAGGATACAAGGTATTTGGAGTTGGCATTAAAGGCAATCCACATTGTGATGAGGATATATCCTAAAATTTAAATACCCTGTAAAATCCATAATATTCATGTGGCTACTTAGGACATTTTCAAAACAAATGGCATAACATTCCATTCATAAAATTTTGTGCTGGAAAACTGAAGGTAGTTTTGAATTTGTCTTCCTTCTTAATTAAGACTTGCCAAAATCCCAACTTCATGTCAAAATTGGAGAATATTTTAGCACCTAATATTATGGAAATTAAACATGCCTTGTGCGAAATTGTGTAGATATCATAGGCCAAATAAACATTGAAGGGTTTTTAGTTTATAACCAAGAAAGGTACCCCTCGGATTTGCTCTGAATGTTTATTAACATAAAATCCATAACAGTTCTAGGGATTGTCAAACTCCTGAATTAACTTTCTATCCAATAGGATTTGATTTCCTTCTCACACAACCTTCTATATTATTCATTCGTAGGAATTGCATGAACTTTGCAAGGTTTACCAATATACTCAACTTTGTATGGAAATTCCGCATAACTTTGTTTTTTATGCCAATAGGCATTTGGTTCTTGTGCGCACACTTCAACCTCAATTTTATGTTGGGGTTCTTGGATCTGTATCTGAATAGACTATTGTGCTAGCCAGACTATTGTGCTATCCTTTCTCCAACCTTTATGTTAGTATTTTCATTTTAAAAATCTTATAGCCTAGTTTCGTATTTTTCTAGATCATCCATCATCTGAGCCATCGTAGATATTCTTGGTGAAGAAAAAAATGGAAGAGTGATCTTGAGAGGTTGATTATTGCTTATAGGAATTGTTATGAAATATCTCGATTTTCCATTTTTTAGTCTAATAGACCCATGTGGCTCTACAACTACTAAAAATGGTGTTCCCAATATGTTGTCAATATGGATATTTGATACTATAAATTTCGTATGAAATAATCCTTAACGGAGAGAGTTGTTTTAGGAACCTCATATTGGAGATTCAGTTGTTTATCTATGCTTCCAATAAATTCCCCATTTGAATTCTGCCAATACCTAGCAAGGTATTTCCAATTTATTTAGAACATTTATGTAAGAGCCTCTATCAATTAATGTTTTAAGAAAAAAAAATTCCTTTAATGACAAGATTAATCATAACTTGAAATTGTTAATGTTGGATGATGATAAATATCAAAGAGTTTAACCCTGATAAATCATTAGCCTCATATATTTCAATATTTGGATTCTTGGCTAAGTAGAGAGATTATGTTTCAAAGTATACAACAATTAAGACTTCTTCAAATTTCTTTCCCTTTTCTATTTATACCGTTTTCTTCTTCAATTCAACAATTTCTTTTAAAAAAAAATTGATTTCATTGCCTAGATCACTCAATTTAAGCATCCTTGGTTTTTCTCCTTTGTTATGTCTGATGAAAGACTGAGTATTTTGTTCAAAAGAGGAATATAGAAACAAGGGATTTTGTCATCTATGTTATAGGTCAATTTGGGCACCACTCCCAATGACCTGGTTAAATTGGACATCATCTCCATAACCAATTAAATATGGTCTATCATTCCCTATCATTTTAGTTGCTACATGCCCTAAGACAAGAAAAAGAAAAAATCATCCATAAATTCCATTGCAAGGTTTCCAAGATTTGAAGTACATGTTATATCACCTATGAGCTCACCAACGCATTCTCTCAAGGGACTAACTTCTTTGCATATGCAGTTACCTCCATTCAAGGGTGCTCTTCAAAGAACTTCCCGACATTCAAGAGTGCGTTGGTCAAATGGGAGCGAAATTCTCATTGTTCCAGAATCTCCACATGGCCAGTGCCTTCTAGAAGAGTCCATATGTGTCAAAATTTGAATACATGTGTCCTTATAACACCTCTAAGCTTGGGAACATATCTTGCCTATTATTAGAAAGTCATTAATTAAGAAACTACCTTCAGCTACTCTATAAATTGAGCACAGATCTTAGCGCTTGAGAAGGAAGAAATTTGGTAAAGAAATTATGTTGAATTCTCAGTTGAGTTTTATTAGAGTGATATGTTGTTGGTGAGATGTTTATTGTGATGAGGCTAGGATGAATGCTAGAGCTGGTGACATCAAATCAATCGTTGGTTGTAACCCCCCCTTCTATCCATTAATAAAGATTGCTACTGATTTTCCCACATATATATCTTTTTATGCTTCTATATTTCATATCATGGATTATTAGCTGATGTATATGTTTCATGTTTCATTGATTTAACTGATTAAGATAAATATCCATATGTATATTGCAATCACTTTGCTGTTTAGTGTTTATACTTGCAAGAACTAGTCTGGCGATCAAACTTGGATTGGAAACTATAACAAGAGCGACAGAAGGAGAATAGGAAGCGCTTGGATTACAAGTAAGTTTCTCTATATTTCTATGTGTCTATTTACTCCTAGGAAAAGTGTCTGAAAAGTCTTTGATCTGTTGTTCTAAATGTATAGCACCACATTTAGGGAATGTGTTTTATCCGTAATCCATAATTTCGCATAACAAATTGGTGATTCTACTGGGGAGTTTCCCTTCATCCTTCATGTGTTTTCTTCTGCTTATCGACCAAGTAACATCTACTCTCAATCATTAGGCTTTTGAAACAAAAAATTTCATTAGAAGTGTGTTTAATAGCTTGAATTTTGCTCTCTGCTGCACCCAACGCACTGTTGGTCAAGACACAATGCTTTGAATAACATTGTCTCCCACTTATGGGTGCTTTTCAATGCACTGTCTCCCCTTAGAGATTGTGTTTCCCCCTAAGCCAACCAAATTCCCTTTGAATTCGTCATTTCCATCACATTCAACCTTTTTTTTATTGTGTTTTCAATTGTTTGAGACCTCATAGAGACCAATGATTTTCCTGATTCTTCCTCCTTTGAAAAGTATGTTTGTTCAATTTCTCTTTAAGTGCTTCTCTTTATCATTGAAAAATCAAAATCAAAGTATTTTTATTTCTACATTAGATCCATTTGTTTTCATAAAAGAAATTGTCGTCAAACTCTTCATTTCCCGTAGGAAAAATTGTAGTTTCATTCTTCGTTTTCCCTAAAAGAGAAATTGTTGTTAAATTCATCATTTCTCAAAGAAAAAATCATTTGTTTTTTGTTGATTTGATGCATATAGTCTCATTTTTGCATTCACATTAAGGGGACTGAAAAGAAAACCCTGCATTTGCATGTAATGGATTGTGTGTTTTGCATAGGAACAAATCAGGAAAGCTACATATTAGTTTGTGCTCTTTGTTGTTTGCTCTTAAAAATGATTTCTCTTTCCCTTTAGTAGCTAAGGTTTTCATTGAAAAAGCTAAAATTGAAAAGTTTGGTTATCATTTTAGTTTGAGTTTTAGGAATTTCCATCACATCATCGTGGTGAACCTTGAAAGGAAAATTGATAAACAAGATCAACTTGAAATTTACATCAATTTACCTAAAAAAGAATTGGAACCATAATGATAACATTTAGAAGGTCTAGGATAAAGACATGTTCCGACGTTGTAAAACATAGTATTTGTCGTTAATTGTCTGCGATACATTCCGAGTGTGATACCTCACTCCACATACGTAAGTATATCATAGCTCATCCATGTACCTTGGGGTATACCGGGCAGTGTTATAGTACAAAAAGTATAAAGGGGTGCTCTCACTGTGCGGTTTCGCATTAGACAGTGCCAATACAGACTTGGGCCTCCACGTGCCTCCGGGTATATTTGGGAGGACAATTTTAGGTTTTTATCCATCCACAGTGAACCAAATTGGCCTCCTTGTAAATTGTGATACACAGAACACAAAATTCAGGGAGATTGCTTGCCTGTACTTCTTGGTTTGCCAGGAGGTATTCTACAGTTCACAATTTCTTGGTAAACCTTTTGCCTAGCATTACCATTTTATTTTGTTTATTTTATTTTTGGTCATAAAATAAATCATACATTGTGGAAGAAGAAAATCCATTTCCTCGTCATTCGCGTAGACTTGCATTGAAACCACCTTTACCACTAGAATTCACTTTTTTTTGGTGAAGGTGACATCACTCTACCGAAACCAGTACCATCAGTGTCTCTGGTGAAGCATCATCTTCCCATATACCAGAATCAACACACGTTTTTTCTACAAATCCTGGTTTGTCTCCTGTTGTCGAGACAAAGTCCTCAAAGCTACCCATGGTCACGATCCATCCAATCAGTGAGACCATACCTCTCGAACTCGATGTTGTTCAACTGGAAGTTGATCCAGATCATATCTCTTTTTTGCCAGAACATCTGCATCTCGAAGTCGAACGACCAGAAGTTGTTCCTATATCGGTCACCCCACAATCTATTGTAGCCATTGAGTCTTCCATATCATGCATTCAACCTCCTGAAATATACTTTGGGTCTGACGGAGAAATCCTTCCACTTGGTTTAATTTTGATTGAAGAATCGCACAAGACGAAACACCTTTAACTCCAACCCATTTTGGGGAGGATATTTACCTGTACGAGTCTTTTCCTCAATCACCACCCTCTGCATTTGTTGATCCTGTGCCTATTGAAATTCTCGTCGATTCAAAAGGGTATACATTTAGTCAAGTAACCATGCTTGAACCAACATCTTCGGTTGGACCATCTATTTCGATTGTGTCAGCACCTGCTCTCGCTACCTTGTCGATGTTCACAACTTCACTAGAGTCATATTTACATGGTGACCCTATGGCCCCATCAGGTTATAAATGTTTATCTGGAATTTTCTCTGGCACATCTTCAAACCCATGGACTTCACCAATGTCATCATCTGGTATTCTAACTAGTAAACCTATAGCGACTACTGAATAACTTGATCCTTTATATGCATCATCAGGGCAATATCAACTGGTCCATCTGTGTCTATTCCATCTAGTACCATCTCAACTAGATTTCGTGCATTTGGAGAACAATATTTTACGTCTTATTATAGTCCTCATGCTAGGGGGCAGCCTATGTTCACCCACTTTGAGATTACTCCGTCATTTTTTGGTCAACCTAATGTCGAAATGAATGTTTGTCAATGACAACCCACTCTGCCTATCCAACCACAAAAAAATGTACACTCGTATCAACCAGTTCAACCTGTTGCACGCACATCAATTCCAGTTGTTAATACATCTTTACCCATGTTACAGACTCAAACTGTTGTACAAAAACAATTTCAGGCGGGTCATTCAACTCAATACCCTCAAGTATTAGGCCCTTAGACTCCAAATCCTTTGGCTAATTTACAACAACCTGTACCCGGAATCATTTATTCACAAGATGGATTACCATATTATGGGATGTCGCAGCCACAACCAGGATATACCTATCCTAAACTGAATCCAAGTTATGCTAATTTGGGTTATAACATTGGTGGATAGACCCCTTGGAAAGCTCAGGCACAAATGACACAACCTTAATTTCAGCAAGTATCGTACCCAGGTTTTGGTCAACATAATACTCAAGTGTTTGCCTATCGAAACAACCCCTATCTGGGTTACCAGCAACAAATTCCTTATGCTGGTGCTCAAAGGCCTATTGCCCAAGAAATTCCATACCCTGGTTATCCTCAACTTGACCTCAATTGATAGTTGCCCTTTGTTTCAAATTTAGAATTACCGTATTTAAACCATCTCACTAATGATCCAATCAACTATGCTCCTTGGTGGTCGGTGATACCTCATAAATTACCCTTAGATATTCCTAAGTTCAATGGAAACCCTGGGGAAGACTCGTCGACTCATGTTATGACTTATCATTTGTGGTGTTCATCAAACTCCTTGAATGATGACTCTGTTCGACTATGTCTTTTCCAGTGTATGCTTACTGGTCCGGCTGCAAAATGGTATATTGAGTTACCTAGAGCTTCTTTTAATAATTTCACTACCCTAGCCACTTCCTTTTTGACTCACTTCTAGTTACCCATACGATATGAAACTGGAATAGAACTCTTGACTATTTTTAAACAGACTAATGCTACTCACATTTCTGATCATATTCACGAGTGGCATCATTGTCGTAGAATGGTTAAGACATTTGTTCCTGATCAACTCCTTGCTGAGTGGTTCATTAAGTCCTTATTACCATCTATAACTAAGGATGTGGCTAAGGGTGGCGTGATCACTGAAGAGAAAGTCATTGCTCGTGCCCAATATTTAGACTTGATTTATACTCAACCTGGCACGCTCTACGAGAAAATTCCTAACACACCGCGATCTAATTTTACTGTTCCTCCTCCATCAAAGGGCTCTCATTCTGGAGATGGTATGATTGTTACTACAAGCACACATCATACTACTACATCTGATCCTACACCTTCTTCCGAAATCAATTCCATGTCATTTGATAAAGGAAAAAGTGACAAGCAACCCAGAAGTAAGAAAAAAGGGAAATAAAAGAAAAAGAAAACTTCTACCCCGCAGGAAAGATCATCTGATTAATCATATGGAAATCGGAAAACTTGTTATCCATGCATAATCGGTAATGAGGAACACTTTTTTCGGGATTTTCCTCACCACGCTGAAGTGTCAAAAATGGTTAAGACCTCACATGCATTAGCTGTGTTGACAGATCCGTTCCCGAATCCGGACACAAATTTGGTTACTATGGATCCAGCTTCTAGTTCCCAAGTGCTTATTTTATCTGTCACAAAGTCGTCAATAGATGTTTTGGTGTCAATTCATAAAAAATATTACGATAGTTAGGCCACTGATCAAACTACTACCTTGACCACGAATCTATCCACGGAATCGGTATCGCCACCTGCTATTCCTGAATTGATAATCAAGCCACCAAAGGGAGTTGTTCATAAATCGACATTTAATCCTCGAGCAAGAGCCACTCAAAATTATAATATATTTGAAGATTTGGCTCAATCCCCTTCAGCTATGTCAGCGCTTGAGGTGCTACAAAAATTCCCATCCTAGAAACAGGCTTTGTTGTCAGAAATTGGTGGAATTGATCCAACTAATTCTAATATCGTAGTATTTAATCATACTGGCTATGTGCCACAATTACCAGAAGAATTGACGTTCTCCATCCAAGTAAATGTTTTCAATCACCTCGTTCATCGTACTATTATTGATGAGGGAGAATCTATGTGCATTATGTCTCTAAACTATTGGAAGTCACTTGGCTCGCCACACCTATCTCAATCATCAATGACGTTGAAGGCTTTCGACGGACGTACATATAAGTGTTGTGGTATTATCAATAACATGCATGTTGAACTCGGGGGAAAAAAAATGAATGTTGAAGTTGAGGTTGTTAATGGATCCCTTGAATACAATATTTTACTTGGAAGGCCATGGTTATATTCTATGACAGCAATTGTTTCTACATATTTTAGAATGATCACCTTTCCACATAAAGGTGTTATCACAGTCATCAATCAAATATCCTTCTTTGCCTCCAGTTCCTAGGTAATTGGAAGTGTTTTGTTAGTTCACACACCTAAACTCACACTTCTGAACATTGGTATAGGACTCTTAAATGATTCCACTCTCATGGGAGCCTTTGCATTCCCACCGCCTGCAACGTCGACATAAATGGCAAGTATAGGGACCTGCTACATGATCTCTTCCACTCCATCTGGCTTAAGGAAGAGTACGGGTGATTCTAAAATTGTTACGATGGATGAGTTTCTGTCGCCCAGCCCTATTGAGCTGGCATAGAAATCAATCTATATGGCTTTGGCAGCGAATCTGAAATCATCATCGTCGGTTGTTTGGGTTGATCGTTCATCAGATTTTGGTACTCCATCTGACCCTTTTTCCTCAACTTTATTGACAGATGAGAATATTTTGGAAACCATGATGTTAGAAGGAGAACCATGGGAAGATTAACATCATCGTTTGCATCTTCCTGATTATGAAGAAAACAATCTTAGTGAACTATATCACCCATCAATCAAAAAATTCCTTTCAAATTCCTTTCGTATTAATGCAATCGATTCCGAGAAAAATTTGTCAAATATTGAAGAAACCATTTCTATCTATATTTAAACCAACTTGGCATTGTAGAAAACATTCATGTCAGTGTGTCTTGTTATCCATCAGAACTCGAAATATATCGCTCTCTCTTTCATGAATTCCGTGATGTATTTTCTTGGTCTTACGAGGAAATGCCAGGCATAAATACGAGTCTCGTTGAACACACTATTAATATGTACCCTGATGTCAAGCTGGTACGTCAACGCCTTTGTCTTGTTCATCCGAAGAAGGCCGCTGCCATTAAAAGCAGAAGTTGAAAAATTTCTGTGTGCTGATTTCATTTACCCTGTTCCGCTAACTAAGTGGGTTTCCAACATCGTTCCTATCATGAAAAAAAAGGAACCATCAGAGTGTGCATCGATTATCAGGATGTCAATATTTCTTGTCCAAAAGACAATATCCTACTCCCTTTATCGACCAGATTATTGACAATTGTGTTGGATGCAAAATATTTTCATTCATGGATGGATTTTCTGACTACAATCAAATCAATATCCACCTAGAAGACCAATATAAGACAACATTCATCTGTCCCCGGGGCACATTCGCTTATCGGAAACTCCCGTTTGGTTTAAAGAATGTTGGGGAAAATTTTTAGAGAGCAATGGATTATGCTTTCAATGACATCAAGCACATTATTCAACCCTATCTAGATGATTTACCTACACATTCATGAAATCAGACTACTCACCCGATGCATTTGAGGGCTATATTTTTACGCTGTTGACAATAAAAAATATGCCTAAATCCACATAAATTTGTGTTTTGAGTTGGTTCTGGTCATTTTATAGGATTCTTCGTCTCAAGAGAATGAATTGAAATAGACCCTTTGAAGGTCCAGGACATTCTTGATTTTCCTGCACCATCAAATTTACTCAAGCTACAAAAAATTCAAGGAAAGGCTAACTTCCTAAGGAGGTTCATACCCAACTACGGCGAAATGGCTAAAGGATTTAATCAACTCTTGAAAAAGGTGATTCGCTTCCATTTGGACCAAGTTGCACAAGCTTCTTTTGATGCTGTCGAGGATACTCTTATCCAGGCGTCATTAATGTATCCCCCTAATTATCAGAGTGATTATTTCTTATATATCACCGCGGCTGATATGACCATTTCTATGGTATTGGTCCAAGTAGAAAATGGGATAGAACATCTGATCTATTATTTGAGTCGTAATCTCAATGATACGGAAGTGAAGTATTCATACGTAGAAAATATTGCCTTGGCAGTTGTTCAAGTTGTCCAAATATTTCGCCACTATATCCTGTTTTGAAAGACCATTGTCCTTTCAGATTGCAACCCCATGAATTATATCTTATCATGTCAATTTTTGGGGGGAAAATACTCAAAATGGATTGTCATTTTGTAGGAATTTGATTTGGAATTCATCAAATCCAAGTCAAAGAAGTCTTTAGTTTTGGTTGAGCTTCTCTGTGACCTTCCCTATGATAATACTTCTACTACGTCGGAACCATCTATTTTTGACGAGTCTTTATTTCTGATTAGATCATCTGATCCTTGGTATGGGGATTTTATCATTTATCTCCAAACCTAGACTTTTTGGCCTGATACCTCTCGCTCTGAACTGCGACGCATTCAATACCAAGCCAAATATTATCTTATCGTCGGTGATACACTTTATTGTCGTGGTGTCTATACAATTTTATGAAGGTGCCTCACTCATGAGGAGGCCGAAAAGGTTTTAAATGATTGTCATGTTGGGGCTTGTGGTGGATACTTTTTTGAATATGCTACTGCGCAGAAGATACTCCACGCCGATTACTTTTGGCCTACCGTATTTCGTGACTGCATCCTTGTGGTCAAAAGTTGTCATGCATGCCAGGTATTTGATCATAAAATCCGTAAACCTCTAGCACTAATGCATCTTGTTTTCTCTGTAGGACCATTTTCGAAATGGGGCATTGAATTCATGACCTGTAACCCTCGTTCGTCAGGGGGGCATGGTTATATTATTGTCGCAGTAGACTACATTACCAAGTGGGCGGAAGTGATGCCTACATTCAACAACACATGATAAACAACTGCATTGTTTTTCTTTAATCATGTCATTGCATGGTTTGAGGTCCCACATACTATAGTCACAGATCATGGGAAGAATTTTCGCAACCACATGATGACTGAATTGACTACAAAGTTAGGATTTTCACATGATAATTCTACTCCTTATTATCCATAATCAAATGGAAAAGTTGAATCTATCAAGAATATTCTTAAACGTACACTTCAATGAATGATAGGAGTTCGTAAACGAAATTGACATTTGATCCTATACTCATCCTTGTGGGCGTACTAAACCTCGGTGAGAAACACAAACAAATTTACTCCCTTTAAATTTCTGTATGGTCTGGAAGCTATCTTACCAATACAATGTGAAATATCGTCGTTGAAACTCACAATTGACTTGTTACCTGACACCTCAGATGAAGAAGCACGTCTTTTTAACCTCATCCATATTTATGAAATTTGTTGTGAAGCCCAATTGGCCAACGAAGCGCATAAGAGATGTATAAAGGTGCAATACCACAAAAATGTCTAGCCTCACATTTTCTTAGAGGGCGACTTGGTCCTTCTTTATCATCAAGAAGCTGATGTAATATGTACATGTAAATTTGAGCCATTATGGCATGACCTGTATATTGTCAAAAGAGTTCTTTCTAAGGGTGCCTATGAGTTGGTGGATTACGATGGAATTCTATTGCCGCAACCCCAAAATGGGTTGCATTTGAAACGTTAATATGCTTATTCATGAGCATAGTAATTTTTTGTATTATATTGTATATATATGCTATTGATTTGCATTCATTGTCTTAAATTTGTTTTTTAGATTTTTCTTGACGTTAGTAATCCGCTTTACATTTCATCGTAGATGTCTGAATATTTGGAACCATTTATTGGATATGCTGATGGTACTAGTCATAGTACACAGAATCTATCCTCTGCAGCGTGGGCCATTTTCACTCCGAACAGTGAGTTAGTGAGTTTTCAAGGGATTTGTACCGGTAGATCGACAAAAAATATCGCTGAGTATAGAGAGATCATCGAACTTCTCTATGATGCCATTTAATTTTGTATTGAACTCATCATCATAAGGCTAGACTCACAACTTGTGGTATTACAACTCATTAGTGTTTATACTGTTACAAATCCAACACAACATCATTTGTTCCTAAGAGTTCGACTTTTGGAAAGAAACTTTGATTTTATTCAATATCAACACATTTCCATAAACTTGAACACATTGACTGATTCTTTAGCTAATTATGTTATAGACATACATTTGCAACACATGTAAAGATACATTCACATAATTGAATAGGATTGTGCAATAAGAATAGGAAAACAATGAAATCAAATAGATAGATAGTTATAGGTTTTTGCAAAAAAATGTGCGCAAGACATATTGGTCATCTGACCTCAAAATGTATGCAACATCTCAAAAGTAAAATAGTGATGCTCATGGAAAAATGTTATAGATATAGCTATCCTACACAGTAATCGCATCCAACAGTTAGGAACACCTATAGTGTGGCGCTGCAGTCACATGGGTAACTCTTCGATGCGAAAATTCGGAATCTCGAAGTTCAACCCCTCAATGTGCTACCGAAGTTCAGAAAGAGTCTCATCCATGTCTAAATCCTGAAGGACTGCTCTCCCGAAAACCCTCTCTGCTACCTCATCCACTCCATGCTTTGGTTCTTCCACCAGTTGAGCTTGACCAACCTCTACATTACATTAAAAATTTAGTTTAGTCTTGGGAAAACATCAAAATACAAAGACATTGTATAAACCCTAGAAAAATAAAAAACATGGTCAAAACATTCTTATTGATTGCACCCCACTGAGCACCTTCTAGTAAAGCTAAGTCAAGATCTCCTCGGAAATCGATGCCTCCATATGCATACTCATGGATGGTGATAACTTGTTGCCTGAACCAGGCAAAGAATGCAGTCAACAACATGATGGACGGTTGGACTACATGTCTAGCCATCTATGCATCCTCGGATCTCTAGGGTTAGACACACCCAGTGTCACATGTTGAGGCTGCATTAGTGGAATCTGCTCTAAGGAAAATGAAATGAGGATCGAACCATAAATGAAAATTTTATTCCTTCCTCCCTTTTCTTTGTTCAGATATTCTTTTATTTGAGAAAGTACAACTTCAGACCAGTTGAAATTTTTTGGCTCCATGCATTCGAGCGCATATTGCATATAATATCTATTCGCTACATGTAGTGTAACAATGACGGAAATCTTTGCCATAGTGAATAGAATAGTTCTCAAAGGAAAATCACAAACATCACGGATGTTTATTTTCCCATCCTTACTTAGCTCTGCCCCTGGATAGAAATATTGCAAAACATAGTCTCTCACCATATCTCCTCCAAGAGCAGACCCTGAGAGAGAAATGGGCAAGCCTCTTCTCGAAAATCTTGTCGGAAAATATACATCCTACATTGTAATAGGAGCCACTTGGTTCCTAATGTGAAATGCCTCAATTTCCAGATCCCATGCACAAAATAGGAACTCCAAAAGTTCTATTTGTTGCCTCATACCTGACAAGCAGAAGTAATTTAATAACCCATAATCTCGTTGGGCTCTTACAGTACCCAGATCATTAAGGGAAATCATATTTTGTTCTTCATGCTCTCTTTCCCTCCAAGTAATCGTCATTCTAGTCCGATGAATCCTTGAAACATAACCATACAACTCATTAGACTACTTTTCATGAAAAACATTTGGAAAATTTAGGGTATAATGCAAGAATCAAGAATGTGAATTGTGCCCAATGCAGTCTTGAACAATAGGCAGTGCGTTGCATATGCACCTAGGTTTCATTTTAGGTGCTCCAAAAATGCAGTTTTCAATGATCAAGGGTGCGTTTGCCTCTTTTGAAAAATAATTTACCCTACGGGGCCCAAATCCATAAAAAATTGCAATGAAATGAAATGAAGTCACTACTAAAAGAAAGAGAGGGTTTATGGCACCAACCTAGATCAAACGGCGATGAAAACCGTCCACAGAATTGATCGCAATCAATAACTAAATTTTGGGGGCAAAAACAGGTTTGGAGCTCCAAAATGAAAATGGTAACTTTCAAATGGTAAAAATGAATAGTAAAACTCTTTTAATTAGTCATTTGATTATTTGCAAATCATATTTATTGATGTGACTATGGTTTTATTCCATTTTTATCATGAAACAATCCATTTGATGTTGTTTTGAACAGGTTTTGCAACTGATGAGCAGATTAGTCGTGCAGATTTATTTCAAGAATGATTTGACCACAAAGCATACTTTTATCCTTATTTTTAGAGCTTTGATAAAAATGAAAAAGGAATTGAAGCGCACTTTTATCTCTTTTTCAAGCTTCGATAACAATGAAAAAGGAACCCCTTGAGTCTTCTTTTAGCTCTTTTCAAACTTCGATAATGTGAAACGATTGACGAGCACTTGTCTTTTCGAGCTCATAAAAGTCAATGAATTGATATCTACTTAGTATAAGTTTAATCCTTTTCCAGACTGAGATATATTATTTACGAAAAAGGAATGCCTTAGTCAAACATGGCTAGGAGGTTCTCTTAGATATTATTTTACACTTTTTTGGATTTGAGCGACAACTTTATGAAAAATTACTTATGGAGTTTTCTTTCATCCTCTTTTTCAAAATCTATAAATATGAAAAAGGACTGGGTTGTCACTATCTTTAGGCTTGTTAAAACATAAAATAGTGACGCGCTTGTCGATCATGGCAAGAATCAAGTTTCATTCATCGCTTGACTCGTTAAATAATTAAATAGAGATACATTATTCACACGAAGGGTTGAATTATAGATCAAGAATATGTTATCCTCCTCAAGCTTGTTAAATAATAAAGAGGTACTAGTCAGCAAATGACCGAGGAAAATTTGTGAAAGTGAACAAATTTTTTTACGGTAGCAGGTCACCCTTGAACATGACACTTCACTCCATCATCGTGACTATTTGGGTTGGTAATATTCTTGACGGTTCATTCATACCGATGGTTCATCATATCTTCACTTCGGTTTTGGGTCAATGTTGCCACCTCATCTCAGTGTCGCCGTTATGTTCAAGAGAAGTCATCCATTGAATAATCATCCTTCTAAAATACTCATAAAACTTAATTATCATGACAATCATCCCTGAACATTGCTATGTCAAGTCACATTTTTTCTTTGAAATCTGTAACTCACGTTTCACAATAAAGTGGTTTCTTGTCGACATCAAATCATCATCCAAAAAGTTTACTTAGAAACATCATCTTCCAGTACCATGAGGCTTGTTACAGCATCGACAAGATCCTTGCTTCCTGACTTTTGACCGAAAGATTTTGTTTGGTGTTCGACATAAAATCATCTATTCACGCCTTACGAAATGTATTGGAGTACCTTAAGGGCCATCAACATCAATGGTGGTTCTCTCGCGTTTCTTAACAGCTCACATAATTGGCTAGTAATAAAATGATGTCTTACCATGTTCAACTACAGATCATATATTTGCATGGCTAGACTTGTACCCGAATGATCGAGTGAGCGAGATAAGAAGACCCCATATCTAGTTTCAGCCATCTAGGCTGTGATTTCAAGATTTTTGTACACATCATACGTACGGTGACCTTACATACAGATCATCATCCGAACATGGGCCTATATATGTAGGCATGTCTATATTGGGAAACATTCCAATGTAAACGACTTGCTGCACTATGTACATGTTATTAGATAATTTCTATGTTGATCACGAGAATGCTTTCCCTTAGAAATTCATGATTAAGAGGATATATCATGATGTAATGTATGGTAATATTGATGCAGGTCACCACTCTACTTCGGTTCCAGCCCATCATAATGTAAGGCATCTCATTCAAAATATATTGTTATTATTATTCTAACTTCATGCTTCAGGGGGAATTTATTATAGGTCAATTTGGGAACCACTCCCAATGACCTGGTTAAACAGGACACCATCCACAGAATCAATTAAATAGGGTCTATCATCCCCTATAATTTCAGTTGCTACATATCATCCATGACTTCCATTTCAAGGTTTCCAAGATTTGAAGTATATGTTATATCACATATGAGCTTACCAACATAGTCTCTCAAGGGACTAACCACTTTGAATATGCAGTTACTTCCATTCAAGGGTGCTCTGCAAAGCACTTCCCGAAATTCAAGAGTGTGTTGGTCAAATGGGAGTGAAATTCTCATTGTTCCAGAATCTCCACATTGCCAGTGCCTTCTAGAAGAGTCCACATGTGTCAAACTTTGAATCCATGTGTCCTTCTAACACCTCTGAGATTGGGAACATGTATTTCCTATTATTAGAAAGTCATTGATTGAGAAACTACCTTCAGCTGCTCTATAAATTGAGCACAGATCCCAATGCTTGAAAAGGAAGAAATTTGGTAAAGAAATGTTGTTGAATTCTCAATTGAGTGTGATTAGAGTGATATGTTTCTGGTAAGATATTTATTGTGATGAGGCTAGGATGAATGTTGGAGCTGGTGACATCGAATCAATCACTAGTTGTAACCTCCCCCTTCTATTGATTAATAAAGATTGCTACTCATTTTCCCACATATGTATCTGTTTATGCTTATATCTTTCATATCATGGATTCTTAGCTGATGTATATGTTTCATGTTTCATTGATTTAACTGATTAAGATAAATAGCCATCTGTATATTGCAATCACTTTGTTGTTTAGTGTTTATACTTGCAAGAACTAGTCTGGCGATCAAAGTTGGATTGGATGCTACAACAAGAGCGAAAGAAGGAGAATAGGAAGTGCTTGGATTACAAGTAAGTTTCTCTATCTTTCTCTGTGTCTATTTACTCTTAGGGAAAGTGTCTGCAAAGTCTTTGATTTGTTTTTCTAAATGCATAGAACCACATTTAGGGAATGTGTTTTATTCGTAATCCATAATTTCGCATAACAATTAGACTTACTAGAACTGGAGAAGGTGCCATGATGACTTTTTAGAATTGTCTTCAGGAAAGCATCCATAAAATTTTGCTTCATCTCTCCTTTAGGTAGAGCTTTAATTCCTACTAGAAGCTTCGCCTCATCGTCATCAGCTTTATAGGCCATAAAAACATTTAGTTTTGGAGGAGATTCTGCTTCTTCTTCATCTATAGATTCTAAAAAATTAAATCATGTATCATCATTTTTATAATTGCAAATATTTGGGTCCTCGCAATCAAATTTAGTAAATATAACTTCTTGTTCGGGACCAGAGGAAAATTTTGAACCAAAACTTGATGTTTCAGTACTATCATCACAACACCCACATTTTGGGATATTAAATTCCTCTTTAATTGGAAATGACGCATGTGGACATTGATTTGTATTATGGTGGGTCAATTAGCATCGAATGCATTTGTGATGAATCAACTATGACAACTCTGCATGTTGTTGTTGTCCCTGTTTTGTTTTTTGAGATTTTACTAGAGATTTATTCCCTTTGTGTTGTTTGGATTCTTCCCCTTGGGGGCATCTATTTTCTAGATGACCCTTTTGGCCACATAGCCAACAAAACATTTTGTCCCATGCTTGTTTCTTATGTGATTGTAGATGAATATTTGTGGAGAAAAATAATGAGTCGTTTATACTCTCCTAGTCATGTGATTTTCCTGTCTCCTATATGTTTTATTTGGCTTATTGTAATGTGCTCTTTTATGGTTGGACACTTTCTTGAGTGATTTTTTAGCTTTCCTTTTCCTTATCACTAGATTATCTATAAAGAGGCGATACTTTTGGCATATTTATTTGATGTCTGGTAACCTGGAAAGATTCTGAATTGATTTATTTACTTTCATATTTTTACACAATCCTACCAATATTTTATCAATTAATGCATAAATATATCCCCATGTGTAGGATTCATATGGTAACTTGAAAACTTCTTGAATTCTTAGATACTCAATAAATTTACTTGCAGCTAAATATACTTGTTTCCAAAGCATATTTTTACTATCTTCGACTTCATAAATCTGTTGCACCCATTCTCTGTGAAAATATTCACACTAATACATCTTCTTACACTTGATGTTCATGAGGATTATGGAGTGCTTGTTGGTAATTTATGTCTCAGTACTGCACCAATATTATAGGATCATTTATTTCATAACACCTACTATATTTCTATGTGGAGAAGAGCCATTAGAATGATATATAACATTACCTACTTCATCGTTTAGCACTTTGTGTGACATTTTTTCCACCAGGGCTGGAGATGAATCAAATTGCCACCATTTGGCTAATGTGTCGATAAAACACAGAATAATCGCCTTACAGGATTCAACTTCAAACTTGCCTTTCATAAAAATTATTTTATATGTAGTGTACATTCTATCTAACATTTGTCTAATTTGGCTTGTACTCAGATTGTCAATATTCCATTATGGGTACCATTCTTCAGCAAAAATCTAGACTTCTGGTAATTTTCCTTTACCATATAGATCATGAGATGGTGGTCTGGACACATATGTGAATTCAAAGGTTCATGGATTGAAAGAAAATGTCATAAGGGTTATTTGTTTTCTGAGGATTCTCATTTTTTAGAAGATTCTAGCTTTTCTTCTTGGAAGAGATGGGGAAAATTTTTGACCATCTTTGGAGGCTCAATGAAAGAGACAAGATAACTAGTCAAGTAGGTCAAAGGGATAGATTTATCATACTTATCCATTCGACACTTATCTATTTTTTTGTAATATCTAATATTTTTTCATTATTTTTCCATAAAACGTTTCCCAATCCTTCTTTTAATTCTTCATGGTCATCTTTAATCTTCCCCATTAGACTTGGGGAAATTTTCTTGACTCCCCTAGTCTCACCTTGGGTTTGAGACAGAGAAAAATGAAGACTATTAATACTAGAAGAGATGGTATTTACAATGGCTTAGACATATTATATATTTCCTCTACAAGCATAATCATTTGAAATAAAAATATGTACAACCATGCCTTTTAGTGCAATGTTGGTTCAATTGACTTTTTCACTGATAGTTTGTAATCTATGATCCATACCAGCTATTGCAGATTCATTTTTAGTACTAAGGAACAATCTTAGCTTGTTGACTATTTTCTTCAAGCATAATACCTTTGAAAGGTGTAAAATTTGAAGGATATTCAATCTTATAGCCATCTAGACACTTCCACAGTTGTTTATCTGTTGGTTTTCCACTCCCACTCATCATCTGGACATTATGCACTTCTTGGAGTTGTTTCCATTCATAGAATGAAGTCCAATAATCATTTTCCTGCATATGAAATTTCTATATTTTGGTTATTTTTTTGTAACTGAAGTACTTATATTGAATTCATATCCACTAGGATGTGTAAAAAAATCCTAGTTGATCATTTTATTCATCCATTATCAGGATCTACTTGATATTTTTTGCAACCCTTCATTAGTGAGAAAAAATTGTACATTTCTGGCTTTGAATGTTTCTTGTAGTCATCTCGTACCTTACTATGGAACCTGAAAGATGGTATGACTTGAAAATTTTGTTCAATATAACCTAGGCCATATTGAGGTGTGTCTGGTGCTCTCATTCGACTGACCATTTCTCACAGTCTAGGATCTTGATTTTCTAAGGATGGTAAGGAATGAATCATAAGAAAATGATCATGTGGGAATGAAATGTCAACACATTTGGGGATTGGAAAAGATTCTACAGAAATAGTACTTCAAGATTCTCATGTGTGAGGATTATGATTCTGGTGTCCTAGGAGAAATCTTAGAGAATCTAAATTCACAAGCTCTTTACAAGAAGGACAGTCAATGGTTAAGGAAATAAATTGCAAGATTTGGGCTAATTCAATGAAGAAGTGTGTACACATGCCAAAGATAAATTTTGCGTATATTTGATGACTTGTGCTTGAACCATTGTTAAAGAACCAACAAATCTAGAAGTAGATGGGAAAGATAAAATGGAAGAGGATTAGTTTTGTAAGATTTGTCCACTGGGAATGTTCTGAAACTTTTGTTGGTTTGGAGCTTCAACCACCCAATTCTCAAAGAAAAGTAAGCTATTCCCATCTTATAGTGGGGTGTCAATCTTCTGGTTAGAGGGGTCTGTGATAACAAATACACTTGAGTGTGAACCCCTTCGGGGAGTATGGAGGATTACAGGGTATAAGGTATTTGTGTGCTTGAAAAATCCTGTGCATATATAGAAATATTTGTTCTTTGGATTTTTAGATCAAACCATGTAGTTTTAATTTGCAACTACAAGATTTATTTCAGATGTTCATTAAAATTATACACAAATTTTTTGGGATAATAGTCAAACCAGATTGGTCCTCCTGATAAGGGAGCTATAATCCCACCAACTAGTGAATTTGTGTATCAGTTACGTGTTAGGTATATGACAGTGGTAAGAACACAAGTATTCAATCCTTTATTTGTAAGGGTCGATGATCCCATTCTTATACACCCAAGACGAAGATAATTGGTACCATGTCGTTTTTCGTCACCTTTGAGTTCTTTCAGGTTTAGCAAAAGTATGGTCTGAATTGTATCACAATTCTGTTGACTTTAGAAACACATTTTTTTACAGATATATATATATATATATATTATATATATATATATATATATATATATATATATATATATATATATTATATATATATATATATATATATATTCATGCGGAACATAGAAAGATCAACATAGACTTCACCAGGGGAAATGGACGACATTTTCCATGTTATAGAAGGTGATTATCAAGAATTTATATTTCAGAATAATTTTATGTTTTTGAACTACACACATTAAAAAGACTTTGTAAAGAATTATGTTCTGTGTTCTCTATTTCATGAGCTTCTTTGAAAGATACTTAATTTCTAGGTGCATCCATGATGAGAGAAAAAGATATGAAGATGTTACTTGCCTCTTATACCAATTTTGCAGCAGAGGCTTCCTTCAACAAGGACTAAAGCTTGCAGATGAATGTTTCTCCTACACGGACCTGTACACGAGCCTATACATGAAGCTTTTGACAGATTCAATGCCTAAATGCTCACAACACGACCTCTTGCCGCAATGGGCTACAATGATGCTTCATAATCCTAAGAGAACTTCCAACGAACTTCAAAGAAAACATTCATACATTCATACGAAAATTCGTAAATTTGATAGAGGAAATGAAAATGAAAGGATGCGCAAATTTTGGTAATACAGTTGTTTGCAAACACTTTCTTATTATATCATGAGTAATTGCAGAGAGCAGATTGACATAACAGATGGCCTTGAATCCTATGAAAATCTAGCCACCTTAGGTTCACACCAAACTCTAAGTTCTGATGTGTAGCCTTCTCACACTTTTAACTCCTAAGATGTGCAACCTTCTTAGACTTTTGACTCCTAAGATTTTCGAAAGATGAGGAAGAGCTCCTCCTCCCTTTCATTTTGTAAATGAGCTAAACCCATTCGTGGGAATCTAGTTACTATTCTCCTACAATGTACAAAGTGGATGATTTTAATATCAAAGCCCACAATAAATATTTTTCAATACAAAATATTTTGACACAATGGATTATTTTCCGTAAATCCCATGAGAACAAAATATTACATATATATTATTCTTAACACAATGGATATTTTGGACTCGAAAAAACCATAGAAAAGCAACATGGCTTCAACTATCAGCCATATTGAAAACTAGTCATCAAACATTGTTAATCCTAAGAAAAGCAGTGTTGATAGGGTTTGGTGGCCCATGCCTTGGTATATATTCTTCATACAATCATTGGTTGACCAAAGATGACCCGACGCGTGACTTTCACCCAGAAAATCTATTGGTCATGGCATGTTATTTATGTGTCCAAAATATGTTCATCTATGTAGATTTTCATGTCTCTGTATTATTTGAACCTCCTATTGATGTAACTCCTCTCCATATGGATTAGATCTATGACACTGCATTTTATTCAAAAATGACTCCACCAGTGTTCTAACCAGTGAGGTTTATTTCCCATTTGATTTTCATGCAGAACTCCAAACTTTAACATGATATAATATTATTTTTGTTCATCACTGTGAAAAATAAAGTTTTGGCGTACAATAGTGTATCCTTTGAAATTGTAGATAGATCCAGGAAAAATAATATTTGGATTTCTTTGAGGCCATTTCTTTGACTAATTAGGATCTCTTGACCTATTCAATGAAAAATATTTCTAAAAAGTATTTTCCTTGATATTCTCTTGTCTCCATATTTCACTGATATCTAAAAAAATGATTGGTGAGAGAATCTTCTGCTAGGTTAGTAAGATGGTATGCATTATGGTGGACCATAAGGAGTATCCATCTTCCTAGTTGTGGATGAAACCTCCACCTAGGGACCAAGTGCTATATGTCATTGTGAGGTTGTAGGTTTGAGTCCAAAAATTGAGTATGGACAAGTTTCCATGATGGCTCCCATTCACTACAATATTGATCCCAAATTTTCGTTTCAGAAATTTCTCTACACATTTCCTCATTATATTTATGTTTAGTCACCATCACCATGCAATGGACTGGTTCCTGCATATTTTCTCTACTCAAAAAATTTTGAATACAATTTTCACTACCCTTTATGTGTTGCACATCAAAATCAAAGTTAGCAAATAAAGCTTGCCATCTAGCAAACTTTTCCTCTCCTGATTTTTTATTTCTTTGCTAAGGACCTTCTTCATAGAAGATGCATCTTCCCTTAGTATGATTTTTTTTTTTTTTTATCAAATGAATTTCAAATTTATCAATTGCATTACAAGAAAATTTGACTTCCTTTTCAATAATAGAATATTTTTTCTCAGCATAAAATTAAGTACCAAAAAAAATAGAATGATTTGTTATTTTTTACCCTTATTTTGCTTAAGTACACCACCCCAACCAAGTTCACTAGCATGAGACTCTAGTATTTTGGGGAGGGATTGGTCTACTACATGGAGGATGGGTAGATGTATGACCTTTTCTTTAATTTTGTTGACTGCATGTGTGTGCTCATATGTCCATGGAAGAGGTTCTTTATTTATTATCCACACCACACATTAAAATATGGAATTTAAGTGATAAATATATTTTTTATATGATTATTTTTCATTCAATAAGTGACAATACCATGGAGAATTCCATTTGTGGTAATTGAAGAGATTAGCTTCTTACACCAGTTACATAATATCTATGTAATGCTAGATAACGATTTAACTTGGAACACATAGTTTTTTATTTTTGTAACAAACCATAAACAAATATGGACATATTAATCATATTCTCTATAATAAGGTAATATCTATATAAAGAAAGAACAATTGTTAAGTAATTTAAGGGAGTGCATGTCTTCGTTTAAAGTATTTTCAACTTAGATTGATGTTGGGTACAAATTGACTTTCAAATAATTTTAATTACTATCCAATTTCATTTTTTTTAAGTAATCAAGTGATTTTGTCACAATTTTTCACAGAATTGAAGGGAATTTGGTGTTCAACACATGGAGAAAACATGGCATGGGGTTCTTCACATGGGGCTTGAGGTCAATATTTCAAACTCAATTTATACTTCGGTTCAAGGAGGAAATTTTGTTGTAGCATTTTCTAAGGTCAAGGATGATAATTAGTGACCATTAACCAAATATGAAACTATTTTCAAGATAATGTCAAACAATACAAGGTTGAGGCAGTTATTAGTGTGGAAATGAAAATGCTCTTCCCAATCCTTAGAACAAATTTATAATTCAAATTTGATTAAATACATAGCTAAAAGCTTCCAAACCATTTAGAATTCCATTCAATCTTTTGCACTATGACATTATGGAAATTCGTAGTTAACTTGTTTTCAAAAACAATTTGTGTATTTTGATAATTATAACTTAGGTTATAGATTAGTAGTGGCTAACAATTCATGGTTATTTCCTTAAAGTAGAGTTTTAAGCTACAAATCTCAATTTATGGTGAATGAAACCTATATAATACTTTCAATATACATAAAGACCTTCTCAATGGCTCCATTCCTACATATCTAGGGTGATTACACTCTTTACAATGTCTAATATCTATACCAATAGGCAAATAGGAAGGATATTGGATTATGTTATTCTGTTATTGAAATTTTCCATTATATACTTACATTCAAACAAAATTAATTATAGCATGCTACCCTGGATGGGGAATAACATGTCTTAGCCCTTTCTTATCTTTAGTATATTAAATTCAATGGAGTTTTACCATCCTCTATGTGAATTTTAGTTTGTATACAAGGTGTTTTGATGGTGAAAAACATGATCACTGGCCTCATTCTTGCTCCATGGGGTTAGCTATAAAGTATTTTGGATATTTACTTAAATGATAATATGTTTTATTTAAATGATAATAGGCTATAGGGGTTTGATTCTTGTAGGAAACATTTTTAATCTTCCATTTTTCTATTTCTCTCATAACTATCTCTTTGAAGGAATTAGTAGAGATTTTTAATTTTAAAAAGTTTGATATTCATTCAATAATTTCAAGATTATAAATGTGCCCCTTGTAATATGAAATCCCATTGGGTTTCTTCAATTATTTCTTGCTACTTGTTACATTAATGGTATACTTATTGACTTATTTTTGATAATTTCTGATGCAGGAGCATCCGACTCAACAATTTCATTTAATTTAATTAAATATAGGGGGTCTTGTATTTCTAAGAAATTGGAATGATTTGTTTGGAGTTGAGTGATTTTAATATTTTAAAATAGGATTAATAAAAATTGAGAGGATTTTGGTAAATATTTTTAGGAGAGAATATGAGATATTTGAAAATTTATTATTTTAGAATTAGTTTCATGAATCTGGGGATTTATGAGGATTGTTAGGAATTTGTGGAGAGGATAAAGGATCTGAAACCAAAATTAGTTTCAGAACCATTTGTATAAATTATAAGCCTCAAAGTCATGGAAATATATAGAGAGAGATTCAGGATAGAGAGAAGGAGTTGTTTTTGTAAGCCTACGGGCAATTTAGCGAAAAGGCCACTGATACAGGCCAGAGGAAGAACTCCTATGTAAATATTGATTTTTGAGGTATGATTATTGAATAAATAAAAGAATTTTCATATTGAAAAGATGGAATAAACAAAGTATTCAAATTTGGAAATAACTAGAGATTATGGTTCCGTAATTTTGAGCTACAAGATTATTGAAGGTATGAGATTGTATATTTTTAAAAGGTTGAATATTTATTTATTGAATTCTGTGTGGTTTCGCATATACTAAAGACTGGTCATCGATCGCTGAATGGATCGATGCCCATGAATTTAGCAAAACGTGACCCTGCAATTAGATGTTTAATTTACATTGTGTAGAGGCAATAGAGAAGAATGGGATTAGAAAATATGTAAAAGGCGGAGAAGTTTATTTCTGTCATTTTTATAAATCGATGGGAATTGTGAGATATTGAGTTTATCAAGATGAATTAAAACTCTGTTAATCCTTTAGTTGTTGGAAGCTGAATGTTGAAATTGTTAACCATTCTAAGGATTTGATATCACATTTAAAAACTGTGATAGACAATCAAGTCTATGAGAAATTAAAATGTATAGAGGTTGCATACATGTCTAAGAAGAAGCACAGCTACAATTTCTCATACCACCGTATTATCAATGCAATCCACGCAGCAATTGATAACACAGATTGATTCAAGAATTTTATTCATACACGAAATTGTCCCAGAATTTAGTTTCAGAAATGAAATCCATCCCATCTTATGAACAGGAGAACTGTGTCATTCATATGGGCCAGTTTATTTTGTAAGATTTATGTGGAATCCATTAAGCGGATTTAAACTATGAAATCCTAATGCTCTTCTATAAAGGGAAATAATGTAAGTCAAATGAAGGTAGAAACCGTAAATTAATGATGTAGAGGAATGGCGAAAGTAGTTTTGAAAACCAGTAAGTGGTTTTATCACACTGCTTTATCTCTAAAGACGGTAATATTTGTGAGAGTGTGATAGTAGCCAGGCAGTGACACGTCACAAGCCAAAACTACCCATTTTGTGTTTGATTGAAAACGTTAAATAGCAAGCAACTTGAGATGCGAAATCCATTGGATTAAAAGGATTTCATTGTGGGGTTGTGATTGGCGTTGGATGGACGGACGCACATAAGATGCCGTCAAAGGTATGCTTTGAAATAGTCGTGGACCAATTTATATATATGGTGGAATTTTGGTTTAACCCAAAGTTGAAATTATAATTTAAGTGAAGTAATAAAGTGGGTTTTTAACATGGTTTATAACCATAATGTTAGAAAGGGAAACAAATTTTACGTGGGTTTATGAATTTCATAAAGCGGATATTTCATATGGGTTCATTTCATATGGATTTAAAAGGAAATAAAGTGGAATCGATAAGGTATAAGTGTACAATAATAATGATTTGGGGTTTTTTAATTGAGATGTGCATTTTTATATACATAGATATGGGTAAACGTAGCTAAGGCTACGTCATTTTTGTATCAGAGACGACAATAGCTCTTTTGAAGATTAATGATTTTTTTAAAATTAGAATGCACGTGTGATGAAGTCAGACTCAACAAATCAAGTATTAAATCTGATAAGCAACAGATACATAGAATTGAAGTGAACAGTTATTTGTAGAAATAAATGAAGACAACCCAATCAAAGTACAAGTGAATGAAGAGAACAAGGCCATGCAAAGATCTTGAAGGTGAGATAATTTTAATTTGGTTTAAAAAATTGTAATTGCAGAATTCTGGTTGTAGACAGGATGAAAACAAAGATTTTGATGATGATGGTAGTGAACCTGAATATTCAGCTAAAGGTTGGATAGGGGGAATAGATGAAGTGCTCTCAAGAGAAGGTGAATTGAGGATATAAGCCTAGAGAGAACAGAATAGAGTGCTCAAGAGGTTCTAGAGATAGAAAAGCAATGCTTGCCAAAAGACCAAGTCCAGAGAGGGGATTGGTGAAGTAAGTGGCATCAGGGAGGACTTGTTGTTGCAAAGGCTTAGTGCAACTCATAGTGAGTGAGGAGCTCATAGAGATAATGAAGATGATCATGGAGGATTAGAGAAGAGGCTCTAAAGAATGCCACCGAGATAAGATAAATGATGAGGATAGAGAAAGAGATATTGTGCTGATGAAAATACAACTGGAGGTACTAGAGGGATGGCTACAAGAAGAGGAAAACCAGAGAGGAAAATGGATATTTCCACTGAAGGGAAAGAAGGTAATTTGGCACCCATTAAAAATGAAGTGGAGGCAGAAGGTGATTGCCTTATGGAAGGAAGAACTTAGATTTTTTGAGTCAAGGATATAATTTGAGGATTCCAAATGCAAATCTGTTCAAGGAGAAATGCTTGAAGAAGCAAATGAGACTGAAAAGTCTTGTGTTTTTAAAACTAATGATTTGTGTATGATTGTAGGTACACCATAGGATGATGAACAAGCCTTAGAGTTTGTTAAGGAGAAAGAGTTGAATCTGAAATCTGTTCAGGTTAATGCTGAGACGACAAGATCTCGGAAAGAAAAGGAGACAGAGGGGTCTCATGGAAATAAGTAGCATAGTATTGAAGCAGAAGAAGAAGGATCATCTAAGGGTTGGTCAACAACAAGTGAAGGTATGGAAAGTCGTGTAAAGTTTCCAAATTCTACCTGAATTGAAATTTTTGAGTTATATAGAAATTTAGATCTTCAAAGAAGAGAGTTGGAAAAACAAAGATCTATACTCAAGATAAATTGCTGAATGTGAAAGACAAAGAAATTGTCATGAATGATAGTTAGGAAATAGAGGATAAGGATGTAAGAATGATTCAACAAATTAAAGGAGTTCTTGTGGTGAATAAGAGTAGGGAGACATTTTTGAAACAGATGATATGAAAGAGAGACTAGCTGACAGTCTCATGGAGAATTTAAATCAGCAAACTGATGTGTTGACAAGGGAGTTAAAAGAAAACTCAAAGTAGCATACTGAGATGTTGCTAGAGGAGGAAGAGACATTGAAATATTGTATTTTTAACACTGATAATTCATGTGTTAATTATGCAGGGAAAGAAGGACCGAAAATGAAAAATGGTAGAGAATTTAATGAAAAGGAAACTATGTTAGCTGAAAACATAGTGAAGGATCATCATTCTATCATGGTGATTGGCACAATGGAGAAAACCCTGGAAAGTGGGAAGGAAGACAATATAGATTTTCCGAGTCCTGAAAAAGACTTAGAACTACAAGAAGAAGATTTGGTGACTGGTTCAATGAAACCATTGGGTATTGTAAATTTGAAATTGATAATTTGAATTTGTTTACAGGTGTTGCAGAAGGCAATCCATCTCTTGGATTTTTCTTGAATGAAGATAAATTGTTGCAGCAGAAGGAACCCATAGATTCCTTACTTAATAAGGAGAGTAGCTACAAGGAAGGTGAGACAGTTATGTCTCATATAAAGGAACTTTCTATTGCTGAAGACAAGGAGGAATTGGCTTATCTAATTGGCCAAGAAACGACTGTAAGACATCCTCTTAGAACTGCCACAGTGGTGGAGAATCAAAATCCTATTCTGAGAAAGGATGAAGATACAAATTTTGAAGAATTTGAATTGATTGTCAGAATCAATCAAGAAGGTGAAAGACAATCACTGAAGGTTGTCAAAGAAGAAGAAGAAGGTTATGCTCAAACTGAATTGCAACATATTGATGATGTGAAACAAGTTCAAAGGGAATGGCTAGAATGCTTGCTGGAAACAATTGCCAGAGAAAGGAATTACAGACACTGAAGGGAAAATACCTGAAGCTACGAAAGTGGCAGGAGCAGATAGTATTTTGCCGAAGTTGATTATGATTACTAGTATACAAGGAACAATGAATAGTTTTGTTGATGTAGTTAAAGAATAAAAACAAGATTTATTTTTTAAAAATAATTTTGCAGGTAGTAAGCAGAAGAAGGATGTTGTAGAGGGAGATATCTTAAGAGATATTCAAGAAGTTTGGGAGGCAACAACATCTACAACAATGTCCAAAGAAAAAGTATTTGGAGCAATATCTATAGTAATATTTGCAACAAAAATTGGAAACATCAAAAAAAGGCGGAATGAACTGGACATAGAGATTGAAAGTATAAAAAGGTTGATGATGAAGGTGTCTCAGAAGAAGACATCGACAAGAAAGAAAACAAATTATAGCAAGGAGAAGACAAGAGTGGACTGTGAAAGCATAGCTAGCGGGAAGATGCGGAGTAAAGTATGGAAGCCTAGAAGAGTGCAACTAAAGAATAATGTAGCTATTGGACAATAACAAAACAGAGTATGGGATCCAGGAGGCAAAGGTTGGAAGCACATGATCAGGAGATCATGATAAATTCCTATTTTGGGGATGTGATGCAGGAGCATCCGGCTCAGCAATTTCATTTAATTTAATTAAATATAGGGGGTATTGTATTTCTAATAAATTGGAATGATTTGTTTGGAGTTGAGTGATTTTAATATTTTAAAATAGGATTAATAAAAATTGAGAGGATTTTTGTAAATATTCTCAAGAGAGAATATGAGAGATTTGAAAATTTATTATTTTAGAATTATTTTGATGAATCTCGGGATTTATGAGGATTCTTATGAATTTGTGGAGAAGGTAAAGGATCTAAAACCAATTTTGGTTTGAGAACCATTTGTATAAATTGTAAGCCTCAAAGGCATGGAAATATATAGAGAGAGATTTAGGATAGAGAGAAGGAGTTGTTTTTTTAAGCCTACGGGCAATTTAGAGAAAATGCCACTGATACAGAAGATCAGGCTAGATGAAGAAATCCTATGTAAATATTGATTTTTGAGGTATGATTATTGAATAAATCAGAGAAATTGCATATTGAAAATATGGGATACACAGAGTATTCGATTTTGGAAATAACTGGAGATTGTGGTTCTGTCATTTTGAGCTACAAGATTATTGAAGGTATGAGACTGCGTATTTTTAAAAGGTTGAATATATATTTATTGAATTTTGTGTGGTTTCGCATATGCCAAAGACTACTCATCGATAACTGAATGGATCGATGCCCATGAATTTAGCAAAACGTGAACCTACAATCCGATGTTTAATTTACATTGCGTAGAGGCAATAGAGCATAATGGGATCAGAAAATATATAAAAGGCGGAGAAGTTTATTTCTGTCATTTTTATAAATCCATGGGAATTGTGAGAGATTGAGTTTATTGAGATGAATTAAAACTCTGTTAATATTTTAGTTGTTGGAAGCTGAATGTTGAAATTGTTAACCATTCTAAGGATTTGATATCACATTTAAAAACTGTGATAGACAGTCAAGTCTATGAGAAATTAAAATGTATAGAGGCTGCATACATGTCCAAGAAGAAGTGCAGCTGCAATTTCTCATACCACCGTATTATCAATGCAATCCATGCAGCAATTGATAACACAGATTGATTCAAGAATTTTATTCATACACGGAATTGTCTCAGACTTTAGTTTCAGAAATGAAATCCATCCCATGTTATGAATAGGTGAACTGCATCATTCATATGGGCCGGTTTATTTTGTAAGGTTTCTGTGGAATCCATTAAGCGGATTTAAACTACGAAATCCTGATGCTCTTCTATAAAGGGAAATACCGTAAGTCGAACGAAAGTAGAAACCGTAAATTAATGATGCAGAGGAATGGAGAAATTATTTTTGAAAACCAGTGAGTGGTTTTATCGCACTGTTTTATCTCTAAAGACAGTAATATTTGTGAGAGCGCGATAGTAGCCAGACAGTGACACGTTGCAAGCCAAAACCACCCATTTCGCATTTGATTGAAAACGTTAAATAACAAACAACTTGAGATACGAAATCCGTTGAATTAAAAGGATTTCATTGTGGGGTTGCGATTGGCGTTGGATGGACGGACGCAGATAAGATGCCAAAAAAAGTATGTTTTGAAATAGTCGTGGACCAATTTATATATATATGTGGTGGAATTTGGTTTAATCCAAAGTTGAAATTATAATTTAAGTGAAGTAATAAAGTGGGTTTTTAACATGTTAGAAAGGGAAACAACTTCTAGGTGGGTTTATGAATTTCATAAAACGAATATTTCATATAGATTTAAAAGGAAATAAAGCGGAATCGATAAGGTATACGCATACATTAATAATGATTTGGGGTTTTTTAATTGAGATGTGCATTTTTATATGCATAGATGTGGATAACGTAGCTAAGGTTGCGTCATTTAAGGCATCTTGATACACTTGAAAGACTCAAAAACAACCTTAAGAGAACCACCATCCAAGAAATAAAGCTTATTAATAATCAAGAGAAGCTCAACCTAAGATTCATTCCTATGGATTACTAGAACTATACAGATGTAAATTTGGAAAATACAAAGAAAGAATGAGAAAATTGTCTAGTTTTTTAGTGAGGGCTCTACTAAGTATGTGACACCTGTTAGACATATGTCAGTTTTAAAAATCCAGTTACTTCAAACTCAATTGAAATTTAACAAACCGTAGTCAAATTCGAAATGATTGTAATCTATCTTTTTTACTATTTGGTTGTTGTATTCACCTCTAATTTAATGATGGCTAGTGGCCCGTCTAACTTTATAAAATTGGGTAATTTACTTGCCTTTCCTTTCTTTCTAATTAATGTGAAATATTACTCTAATATAATTAGAGTAAAAAGTTTCAGTAAGCCATGAAGACTTTACCTTATTGACCATTATATTATCATGTCCATATAAAAGTGGGCATTTGATAAAAATAGGGTATATACATATAATTTGGAAATATGTTTTGGAAAATGTTTCAACAAAAAGATTCCAGGGGATATTTATCAAAACTAAAGGTACTTTCTAATATCCCATATAGGTAATAAATTCACCAAGTAGAAACCCATGTAATAAGCGATCTTCATTTGGATCTTTAAAAAAATCAAATAATTAATTATTTTATCTAACATAAAAGCTTTATTTCAGATCTATCTTTGTCATCTTAATTTAATTTAATTTAATTTAGGAAAGATAATTTAATTTATGAAAGAAACTTAACAATTTTTTTTTTTTTATAAATTGGATAAATATAAAGTACAAAACTATGGTAAAAAACTAATACATTAAATAAATATAATGCACAAAACCATTATCTATAACCAAACCATGGAGATAACATTTTCTCAAAAGATACTTTAACACAATCAAATCCAACCATTTAAAATTAATGATTTAATAAGTTATAGATTTAAGTGATATTTATATATAATATTTAATTTAATAGAAGCTAAAAATTTCATAATTTAATAATAATTTAAAAATCAATTAAGAAATTAATAAAAAATAAATAATTTTAATGTAGGTAGTTACATTTTTCCATTAAAATTTAATATAGTAATAAGTGTTAGCATGCAGGTTTATACTATTAATAACTTGATGATGATGAAGATTTTTGGATAACTATGTGTTCAACCATTTTCAAGGTTAGAAACCTTAATTTGATATTATGAAGAGTTCTAGGACATAAATAAATATGGGTAGAATATGACTATAAGTGATAGGATATAACCATTAACGATATACAAAAAGGTTTTGAATGTTGATACAATAATTTTTATTTTATTGTTAATTATTGAATATGGGGAATATAAGAAATATATTAAAATTAAATTAAAGTGAAAATCAAGTAATAAATAGTAAATTTATTTTGATATGGTCAAATTGTTGTTACAAAGAGTATAATTTTATTTGGAAACTAGAATGAGATTTATAATTTAGTATTAAATAATATGTTTCAATTAATAGGTTTTTTGATAAGGATTGGAGTAAATTGCAGTATTGGACTATAATGGAGAGAGAAAACAAATTGTAAAATATTAGGTTTGAATAAGGAAAATTATAATTGATTATAGTTAGAATATCAGTGATCTCGGTAGTTCTTGGTCCATGAATATGCATTGTTAGGTGCTCTATTTTCCACATCTAGGCTAAACTTCAACTTGTGTTAGAGAGATATCCATCCATACACTGCTAAGGGATGTATGGATTCTCGAGAAGAGAGTATTTGTGGTGGATAACCAACATCCCCCCCGAACCGCCAAAATCCACAAATGAATAAAAAGTTGGATCTGCATTCGATCTCACTTGAATCACTCCATATATCCTCTTGAGGATAAGTTCAGTTCCAAACCCTAGTTCGAAAAAACGGGAGGAGTACACCATGCTAATTTGCCTTGGATGATCCACATCTCTGAGTTAGGCGCTAGTGAGAACATTGAACTATCCATGTGACTGAGAGCCATCATAGCCCAGGCACCACGATGCAATTATCATGGGTGCACTCTACCACTGAGATAATAGCCCGTCGTGCAAGATTTCAGTATGGAGGCTTGCCCCTACAACAACACCATTATATTGGAAGAACCCATATAGAAAATAAGCTAATAGCCTATTATGCATGCCTCCCAGGGATGGAGGCCTCAATATATCAAAAATAGTAGAAGAGAAACCATAACTCTTTTTTTTTCCACCCCATGTCCATGCCTGGGTGGCAACATGGGGAAGAAAATGGGAGATGGGATTCTATCAACTTGTTCCGACCTAGGGTGATAATATCATGGTCTCACTTCACTGTCGAGACTCGAAAGAATACATCCATCTACGAGCTTGGCTTATATTTTCTTCCTTCATGACTTAGTGTCAAACAAAGAAGCCCAAAAAGAATTAGCTCTCCCTGAAAAGGAGGTGATCGAGCCGCACCTTCTAGTACGACTACCTTGTTATGAATTCACTCCAGTCACTAGCCCAGCCTTAGGAATCCCCTTCCTTGTGGTTAAGGTAACGACTTGGGGCATGGCGAGATCCCATAGTGTGACGGGTGGTCTGTATAAGGCCCAGGAACAGATTCATCGCCATATGGTTGATCAGCGATTACTAGTGATTCCAGCTTCATGCAGGCAAGTTGGAGCCTGGGATCCAAACTGAGGCTGAGTTTTTGAGGTTAGCTTGCCCTCACGGGGTCACCACCCTTTGTCATAGTCATTGTATTATGTGTGTCACCCAGGGCGTAAGGGGCAGGATGACTTGACGTCATCCTCACCTTCCTCCAGCTTATCACCGACAATCTGTTCAAGGTTCCAAATGATCGCTAAGTAATGAAGGAAGTACGAGTGAAAATACAACCAGGAGGTTTGCCTAGAAGAATCCAACCTTGAAAGAGTTTGTAATAGCTCATTGATCAAGCTCTCTTGCGTCGAAGATGAACGGGACTAAGCAATCTGCCGAAGCCGTGGGATGTAAAAATACATCAGTAGGGGAGTGTTCTGCCTTAGAGGGAAGTACTGCGTGAACATGTGTTGACAAAGCATAAGTGATAATTTCATCTTGAGTAATTCAAACATTGGTGACAATCCAATGCCTCGAAAACCTAAGGGTTCCTCCAGAAGGTTTGTCCACGGAAGGTAAGTCAGGGCCTAAGATCATGTTCACCTTCATTTATTTCGGGTTATGTTGTTGTCAATGACCATTGCATTTCTGCAATATATATATATTGAATTATTTGGATCAGCAGAATCATTTTCCTGATGATGAACTACACTGAGCAGTTCGAAACGCGTTAGCCCTTTAAATGATAATGTGATTTTCTGAAAGATTTTTGATAAAAAAATAATGATAGTTAGATTAATATCATTTATAATTGGTGTTGGAATAGAATAGGGAAAGAAAAATAAAAAATAAAAATCTATTAAGGATTGGAATAGAATAGGAGCGAAAAATATAAAGGTTAAATTAGGTAAGTTATAATAAATTAGAGTTAGATTAATATTATTTAATATTTGGCACATTGACACTAATGCTCAAAACTATGGCTAAAAATTGTGTTAGTATGTTGACATATCTTTCCGTAAAAACCACATAAAAGAAATTTTCGTCAATGCATTTGGAACCATTCATTTTGAGGACAAGATGGAGAACAAGATCATGGCATTAGATTAAATAGATGAAGAGAGATTTTTTCTAGTTTTTAGAATATAACAACTAGTTTTGACTAAAAAGTTATCATTAATTAATAAACAATTTTTAACAACTAGATTTTGAGAGATTTTTAACAATTTTGAATATAAGAGAGATTTTTTCTAGTTGTTAGAATATAACAACTAGTTTTGACTAAAAAGTTATCATTAATTAATAAACAATTTTTAATTAAAATAAAGTAATGGATGGAAATTAGGTGTAAATAAAGAATTAAATTAATTCTATTCATATTATTATTTTAATCAAAACTAAGGTCATTAGTAATAACAAGGTCCAATTTAATTATTCTAAACAATAAAACTTAAAAATAGTAATAAGAAAAGAAAGAAAACAAACAAACAAATAAAATACAAATAATAATGGAAAAAATAAAATATAGATATAAATCAAGATAATGAATTAACTCAATTTTATTATTTAAATAAAAAATAAAATAATATGGTGAAAATAATGAATGGTAAATAAATAAGAAACAAAGGAATACAATAAAATTTGAATAATAATAATAATAATACTAATAATCAATAAATAAATATTATAAAAACTTAGGAATACAAGGTAGGGATCTAACGCCTGCTAATACTCCAACCATTGTCTCTATTCAGATTGATAGGCCTCCTTTCAATTTGCAAGGTCTCCCTAAACTTACGGTGATGAAAATGGTCAATCCTTGCAATGACACTCACCTCTTCAATGTAGATGTGATGTTTTGTATTTTCCATGTGTTATTCCAAAGTGAAGGAGCGAGACCTTCCATGTTGGATGTCAGTTGCGTGCTCATGAATCCTCTGATTAATTTAGCGACCAATTTCACCAATGTATGGAGTCCCACACGAGCAAGGGATGACATAAACACATTCCCATATTTAGGTTTCACAGGGTCCTTCATTGATGTTAGTGAGCTTCAGATAGCTCTTATGGGCCTAAATTTCTAAAAAACCTTATGCTTCTTCAGGATCTTATCAATCTTGTTTGTGGTTCCTTGGATAAACGGAAGATGCACCCCTGAAAATCGATTTTTAAGATATTTTTTAATCTTAGGACCTTTTTCAGCCTTAAGGAAGGCTCTAAGACATTGGAACTTACTATAAACATTCTTATTAAAAACACTAATGAGATGGGACTTCTCATCATTGAGGTGGTTTTCAACGGAAAATCGGAACGCCTGAGGGGCTAAGGTGTTGAGAACACCTATATTTTGATTAGGGAAATAATGAAAATTTGATGAATATATTGTTCAGTGTGAGTTTTCTTCGGAAAAACATGGTGGGAGAAAGAACCATCATCTCTCTTTGAAATAAGAACATCGAGGAAAGGGAGGTTACCATCAATTTCACATTCCATAATAAACTTTATGGAACTAGATTGATTATTAAGATGCTGGAAAAAGAGCTCTGACTTTTCAAGATCATGAGACTAGATGAGGCAAGTGTCATCCACAGACCTTTTCCAAATCTTATTGTAATGTTCCAAATTTTTCCTTTAATAAATTGGAACATTAGATTTTGATAATTTCACTTATAAGTTGAATGATTGGGTAAGGAGGCCCAATGACAATAAAAACATGGTTAAAATCCCTCTAGTATGAAAAGGGATCAGCCTTGGAACCATAATTCACACCCTCATGTGTGAAAGGAGAAATTTGTAGAGAGGCTTGGTTAAGTTTGACCAAGTCAAACAACGCAGGATATGAGGTGGAAATTACTACATGGGACAGCGCAGAGATAGAGGAGGGAATATTCCTTGAAGGAGGAAACCCTAATAGAGTGGGGCCCATGGAGAGGGAACTCTCATGTGTTTAAAAGGAGGGCAAGGTAGCCATTATTATTCATTCTTGTATTATTCATTTCATGTCTATTCAGACATTGTGCATTCTTTTGTTGTTTAGCAAGAATTGTCGGGGAATTCCTGTTTAGGATTCCTCCTCCTTTCTTGAGAAGCCTATTGAAGGAGTTGTAATGATTTGTCTCACATCTAGGCTTGATGCCAAGAATCCTCCTCCATGACAGCATTATTGCTGTAGCAGCATAATTCTGTGTTGCAGGGTGTTGTAGTGAGAAGTCACAACACCTCTTCCATTGATTTTTTTTTAGAGGGAGACTCTCTCTTTCCTTTGGATGATTAGCTTGGAAGCTTTGGAGATTATTTTTAGATCTTGGAACTTGGCCACTTCATTTTATTCTACCTATAGTGCAGTTACCCTCTTAGACTGCATTATTTTCATGGAGCACTTGCAGTGAGGGATTGCAGGTTGATTGGAGGGTGAGATCTCAAGTGTAAGGATCAGCCTTCCACTTTGGAGATCCATTGGAGGAGGTCTACTTCAGATTGCTTATCATCTTCAACCTTCTCTATTGAGTTCCAGATTTGAGTTACAACAGCTGCCCAACAACTCCGACATTTTTTCCATTTTGTGTATTTCAGCCAATCCTTTGGAGGATTGATGTATTATTGCTTCTAACGGTTTTTGCTCCCCTAGTGTATTTGAGATATATCATTGCCATATCCATGTATTGACATTGTATTACAGTAGTACTCCATAATAGACTGTGCTGTCATAGCTAAGGGTTTCATTTATGTAGCAGTATTTTGTCATTTCATGTACATGTATTGTTGATGCTTGCATTGCCTTTCTTGAGAGGTCATTTCCTCAAGACATTGTACTCTTTATACTGCTATAAAAAAATTTGTTGGCTATTCATATCTTCTTGTCTCAAAGCTCATAAAATAATGATGTCTCTCTATGGTATGCTCATGTATTGTTGCAACCCCATTCCTTGGGCATTTTCTGAAGGGAACTAGGTGTGGGAGGCTTATCTCACTACCATAGAAGGATTTATTTGGTCCCAACTCTTGGATTTTGGTCTTAGACACATTGGTCTAAGGGATCCAGGTCTTGGTATCAAATCCTGTTGCCTCCATTTCTGGAAAATGTGTTTTCCAACCATGGATTTCTAGCCATTCCGGATTGGGAATATTACAGTGGTATCAGAGCAACTTTCTTGGCTCAGCCTGTGAGTCTAAGCCCAAGAAGATCATAATGTTGAAGAATATGAGATTTCTCTCATAATTATTTAGATCCAGAGAGAACCTCTCCGAGGAGGTCAAGAAGAATGGAGAAATAGAAGAGGAATGACCATGCATTTCCTATTCTCATCAAGAAGAAGACATTGAGCATGGAAGACACTTGGATTATCAGATTCTAAGTGATTACCTTGTTGAGTATAGATCTCAACCTAGAGCCTTCAACGAGACTCTATATTTTCCTCATTTCATCCAGCTAAAGGAAGAGAAGAGACCCTGTAGCAGAAGAGGAATCATAGGCAATAGATTTATGTTGTCTACCTTTGATGGGTCATCTACTGCAAGAACTTGGGTGAGAGAGTTGGAGGCATTTTTCCTACTACATCCTGTAGCAGGGAAAGAAGCTGTTGAAATCTTAGCACTGGACTTGGAGGGTGAAGCCTATTATTGGTGGTGCAGCCACTTGAGCCATGCAAGGGTGAAAATTTTTGTAGAGTTCATCCAAGGGTTGATCAAAACCTTTGATGGTGAGAGGGAAAAGGAAGGGAAGATCACACCACCACTTGAGGAGACTTGTGATAACGCTGTCACACTCATAGAGGAGCAACCACATGCATCAACAGTTGGAGCAGCCAACAATTTGGAGGAGGGAAATCTTGCAGCCCTACAAGAAGTTCCAAATGCACATCAAGGTATGAAAATATTTCCACAATCTATTGTTGTAACAAATTCTTTTGATCAATGTGGAAATTTGTTGTTGAATGACCAATGGTAAAATCAAATTGCTACCATAGAGCAGCTTGGTTGCACTGCGCTGTGCAAACTGGAAATATTCAAGGGATAAAACCATCATTCTCATGAGCCATTGTTGGATTGAACATCAAATTTGAGGTTGGGGTTTGAAGACTTGATGAAGGATGGTAGACATATTGGAGTGAGAAACCATTTCTCCTTTCAAGATGACACTTTCTCAATGAGCTCCTTTTAGCTCAAAGAAGAACTTCTACTTTCAGATCCAAGACCTCATTGGTTTTGGAAGACTATTGTTGAGAGGGAGGTCCCAAGGAGAGATCTCATTAGAAGTGAACTTCAACACACCAGGGAGTGCAATGCTTTTCTTTCTTTCTCACAGGGGCAGATAGAAGATGGTGGGCATCTTCAGATGGAAAACATCTCTCATGCTTGTGTTGGATATTCCTTGAACCATACACACCATGGTGGGAGGTTTTTGCCTACCACCTATTTGGGTCCTTATAGGGTCTCATTGATCCTTGAGAAGATTGCATTCCAAGATCCCATGGAGTGCAAAGACATAGATTTGGTTTGGGAGGATGGTAGCCCTCATGGGAGGAGTACCAAGATGAAGAGAAGGAGAAGGTATCCACAATTATTTGAGTGAATGTGGATGGTGAGCAAGGAGCGGGTGAGTTACTTGCAGATTTATGATACTGGGCAGTAGGAGGCTTGGCTGCACTGGTTACTCTTGAAAGAGTTTGGACATCACTTGGAAAACACTGTTCCTAAGAGTAGGAGGATGGAGGAGGGATGGTAGGATACTTGCATCTTTGAGTAGTAAAGAGTATGGATGCATGGTGTTGGTATGATCTTCATATCATTCATTATGTTCTCATCACATGATCTGTATGATGGAAGTATGGGGATGCAACAAAATATTTTGTTGCTTTGCTTGTTCCTGGGAGAGCAAGAGCAGATTTTCTCTCACACTTTGCATAATGTTACAGGAGGAGGAGATGGCATTATCTCCTTGGTATTTGATGATTTGGAGGCTCTTTCATCTTGGGATGTATTCCACACTTGTTGCAGCATTATTAGAGGAGTCTTTGACAAGGATCATGTCAAAGAACAGATCTTGGTATTGACAGGAGTTTATTTGCATGAGCTCACAGTGCTATCACCTTGGAGTAGAGATTTATGGATGGACTGTCCCCAGGATCACTTCACTTTGGATGCACTTGGTGAACAAGGAGGAGGTGATGATGGTAGAGTGGTGGATAGAGGCACCTATCACTTTGACATATTCTTCTTGACTTGGGTTTCCAAGCATGAGGAGAATTATTTCCTTGCAACACATGGTTCATTCATCTTCATAGCATGCCAAAAAAATATGGAGAAATCACTCATGGATCCATGTATCATTTCACTTCCAGCATTTGGTAAGAAGTTTGTTTATACATTCATTGATTTTCATACTCTTACCATTAATATGCAGTGAATTGCTTCACAAGAGGGCAAGCTTTTCATATTGCTCCATGTTCATAGTTGGGCCAATCTACATGATGGAGGCAACCATCTTTTATGTGGCCTTGGGAAAATATTTTCTCATTACATGTATGTTCAGTTTTTATGTCCAACTATTTGCCAAATGATGACATACATGCTTAAATATGTATCAAGAAACATCTTGCCTTGTACTTTTCTCAATCAGCAGCTTGTAAAACTGCATTGTACACATTTAGGAGACTGTTGGTATCCTCAAGCACCACATGAAACCATTAGTATTTCCTTCATTTTTTTGTTGATCATGAATTCATTTGCTAATATGGGTCAAATTTGTATGAGAAGCATGATTATGAGAAAGACACATGAGTTGGATGTGTCCTTGAGTGGGGAGAATTCCCATATTTTCTGCACTACATGTTCTAATGGGAGCATGGGAGGATATATGGCCACCACAACCACATGTTTTTTCTCTTTTAAGGTGGGCCATGTTAAGTCTCTTATTGTTGTTAGTGTAACCCCCTTATTGTTATTATTATACCCTTGTAACCCCCATATTGTTATTATTGTGCCCTTAAATTATTATTGTTAGGTCGGCTAGGATTACATTGTGGCCCCATGGACTCCTATATATAGAAATGAGGTTTTGTAATTTGAATCATCCAAGAATTTTTCATTCATGTAATGTATTGGAGGCTGCCCCCTCGAAGTGGATTATCTCTAAGGCATTGATATCTCTTTTCTTCTCTTTTTGGAGCTGGTTTCACAACATTTGGTATCAGAGCTTTGAGATTCTAGGGTTTTGCTGCTCCAAAATAGGTCATCATGGAATTTTCGCTATAACTTTTTTTATACGAAGTTTCAGAATCTGCAATTTTTAGAGTGCGAAGCCAAAATCCTAAGGAACATCGTCACAAAATTTTAGAGCTTGGTTCACAATTCAGAGATATGATCTATGCAAGTTAGGTCTTTTTGCAGGCTCCTGAATTTAACCTAAACAAATCATCGTGGTATTTTCGTAATAAATTTTTTCTACGAAGGTTCAGAAGCTGAAATTTTTAGAGTGTGAAGCTGCAATCCTGAGGAGCATCATCGCAAAATTTCAGATATTGGTTCGCAAAATTTTCGGAGATATGATATGTGGAAGTTAGGGATTTTTGAGGCTTTTGAATTTCATCTCAAAGAGGTGATCGTGGGAAAATCTTCATAGCTCTCTCTCTGAGCATCAGATTAGAATGCTGTAAAACGTGGCCACAAGTACACAGACTATAGTTTTCGTTCTATCAATTTTAGAGCGAAAGGATGAAACCATGACACATGGCAAGTCGTACAAGTTCGCTCTACTGAACCATTCGAAAATTGGGTCATTGTGGGAGATTGGACATAAATTTGTCTTGAAGAATCCAAATTAGATCAGACCTATGGAATTTGAAAGAAAATTCAAAGGGCTACTATAGGACTAAATTTCATATATTTAGGATCCGCAATTATAGAGATAATTCAATTTCAATATCGAGCTCCTCAAAAGAAAGTAAAAGGTGTGTATTTTTTTTCCGAATTGCATAAGTCTTATTTGAAGAATCAAGTTGAATTGATTTGAAGGGAATATTGTAGAATAGATATGAGTATTGGATTCTAAAATGGCCCCTAAAATGAATTCAACACCCATTAAGCCTTTAGAAAGCTCTACTATGACTCATGAAGATGAAGAATGGCAACATGACATATCAAAATTACAAGAGCAAGTGCAATAAATTTCGCTCTCGGAAAGAGCAACAAAAAATGACATGGAAGTTTTGAAGAAAGGTGTGGAAACTAAGATGGATGGTTTGAAGAAAGGTGTGGAATCTAAGATGGATGGTTTGAAGAATGGCATGGAACCTACGATAGATGGCATGGAATCTAAGATAGATGGCATGGAAGCTGGCATGGAATCTAAGATGGATGGTATGGAATCTAAGATAGATGGCATGGAAGCTAAGATCGATGAGAAAATGGAAAACATGAAGAATGATCTAAAATCAGACATGGAAGGTTTGACAAAGTTGATACAAGAAATTTTTCCTAATGGTGAAAAGATAGTAGATGAAACTCATGATGAGAACAAAATAAATGTTAATCTTGATTTCATAAAATCTAATGTTGGCGGGAAGAACCACCATATTCCAAAAATGGATATGAGAAATTTTGATGGAAAGGATCCTGTAACATGGATACTACAGATGGAGCAATATTTTGATCTCCATAATGTTCAAAACACACAAAAGGTACGTATTGCAACTTTACATTTAGAACAAAATACATTTGTATGGTATCAATGGCTTTTCTGTCGTAAAAAAATTGTCACTTGGTCAATTTTTATGGAGGAAATGATAACACATTATGAAGAAACAAAGAGAAACACCTTTTTTAGCCAATTGATAAATCTCAAACAAAAGGGTTTAATGGGGGAGCACATTGAGGACTTCCAAAAATTGAATATAAGGGTAACTGATATTCCAAAGGAACACATGATTTATCTCTTCATAGGTACTTTAAAGGATAGCCTCCAACATGAAGTTCACGTTTTGGAACCTGATTCATTGGAGAAGGCATTCAGGTTGGCCAAAAAAATTGAATGTAAAATTATGGCGACAAGGAAGCCTACCACTCATTTCTATAAAGAGGGAAGTGTTGCTACTCCTAGATTTCCACAACCTATAAGGTTGACACCACAAAAATTGGAAGAAAAAAGAGCAAAAGGGTTTTTCTACAGTTGTGATAGCAAATACACTAAAGGTCATAAGTGTGCTGAGAAGAAATTATTTTACGTAGATTGTGAAGAGGAAGTAGAAAATGAACAAGAAGAGGATATACACCAGGAACCAACTCAAGAAGAGGAAGAAATGAGTCCGACCATATTGTGTAATGCATTGGCAGGAATTACCACTCGTCAAACTCTCAAGATAGAAGGACATATCAAGAAGAAAAAGGTAATAGTTTTGATTGATTCAGGTAGTACCCATAATTTTATTCATTTTAAGGTAGCCAAGGAATTGAATTGTTTCCTATACCCAGCACCAGAATTTCAAGTGATGGTTGTAAATGGAGGAACTATAAATTGCTCTGGAAAATTCCATAATATCAAGCTAACCATGGGTGAATATGTATTGAATAGTCCAATGCTTTCCATTCCTATGGGAGGTGCTGATGTTGTACTAGGAGTACAATGGTTACAATCTTTGGGGACGGTAGCTTTTAATTTTCAAGAACTTTTCTTGAATTTTTTTCAGAAGGAAAGGAAGTCAAATTATGGGGTATTGCAGGGAAGACAGGAAAGATAATAAGCTCTAATTTCATGAAAAATCTTCTAAATAAATAACAATGAGGCATTATCGCACAATTATGCTCACTAGAAGTTCCAACATCAAAATCATCTATTTCTGCAGATCTCCAAAAAGTATTGGAAAATCATTCCAAGGTTTTTGAAACTCCAAAAGGACTCCCACCTATTCTTGGTCATGATCATGCTATTCATTTGATTCCAGGAAGTGTTCCTCCAAACATCAGGCCTTATAGATATCCTTATTCCCAAAAGAGTGAAATTGAACGTATGATTGCAGAAATGTTAGAGGCGGGTATAATTCAACCTAGTCAAAGTTTTTTCTCTGCTCCTGTAGTACTGGTACACAAGAAGGATGGATCATGGATCATGTGTCCAAATTATAGGGAGCTCAATAAGCTCACCATTAAAGATAAATTTCCCATTCCTATGATTGATGAATTATTGGATGAATTGCATGGAGCAAATTATTTTACCAAATTGGATCTTCGTTCAGGGTATCATCAAATTAGAATGAAGACTGAAGATATTCTTAAAACAACATTTCAAACTCATGAGGGTCATTATGAATTTTTGGTCATGCCTTTTGGCCTTACGAATGCACCTTCTACATTTCAAGGGTTGATGAATTCCATTTTCAAACCCTTCCTTAGAAAACTTGTGCTAGTATTTTTTGATGATATACTAATCTACAACAGGTCTTGGAAGGATCATTTTCAACATGTTGACAAGGTGCTCAAACTATTGCAAGAGAAAAAATTATATGCAAAAACATCCAAATGTTTCTTTGGAGTACAAGAGGTGGAATATCTGGGTCATATTGTATCTCACGAGGGTGTTAAGGTAGACCCTAAAAAAATTAAATCCATTAAGGAATGGAAAGTCCCCACAACCATAAAGCAGTTGCGAGGATTTCTTAGGTTAACGGGGTATTATCGAAAGTTTGTTAAGAATTATGGGAGAATAGCAGCACCTTTAACAGCATTATTGAAGAAAGATGCATTTTCATGGACTCCTGAAGCAACTAAGGCGTTTGAACATCTTAAAGAGGTAATGTGCCTAGAACTAGTTTTAGCTACGTCAGACTTCACAAAAACCTTTATTGTGGAATGTGATGCCTCAGGAAATGGAATTGGTGTTGTTTTAATGAAAGAAGAAAGACCCATTGCTTTTGAAATTCGTCCAATCAAAGGAAAGTATTTACAGAAACCTATTTATGAGAAGGAAATGTTAGCAATACTGCATGCACTAAATAAATGGAGAACTTACCTAATGGGAAGACACTTCAAGGTAAAAACTGATCATGATAGTCTTAAACACTTTATGGAACAAAGACTATCTTCAGAAGAGTAGAAAAAATGGGTCACAAAGATGTTGGGATATGAGTTTGAAATAATATACAAAAAAGGGAAGCTAAATGTTGTTGCAGATGCACTCTCAAGAAATAATGAAGAGGTGGAAGCATTGCTTTGTGCCATTTCTATTATCCAACCAGATTGGATAACCGAAGCAAGAGATGAATGGAAGAAGGATGAAGAAGTGTGGACACTCATTCAGAAGTTGCAACAAGATCCTAGTACATCTGATACATTTAGTTGGAAAAATGATTCCTTATGGTACAAATATCGCTTATATCTTTGTAAGAATTCCCAACTAAAACAAAAGATTCTTTTGGAATTGCACACTTCTCCTTTAGGAGGACACTCAGGATTTTTAAAAACTTACCACGGGGTGAAGAAAGAATTTTTTTGGGATGGCCTTAAATCTGATATTCGAAAGTTTGTGGCGGAATGTTTGGTTTTCCAGCAGAATAAAGTGGAAACAATTAAGACCCCAGGACTTCTACAACCTTTATCCATTCCAAGTCAACGTTGGGAGGATATTTCAATGGATTTTATCATAGATTTACCTAAGTTCGAAGGAAAGAGTGTCATCATGGTGGTAGTTGATAGACTTACCAAGTATGCATACTTTTGTGCATTATCTCATCCATTTAAATCAAGTACAGTTGCTACTACATTTATGGACACAATTCAAAAGCTACATGGAAGCCCAAGGGTTATTGTGAGTGACAGAGATCCCATTTTTACTGGAAATTTTTGGACGGAGTTATTTTCTTGTTTGGGTAGTCAATTAGCTCATAGCTCATCTTATCATCCTCAATCTGATGGTCAAACTGAGATAGTAAATAAATGTTTGGAAGGATATCTTCGTTGTTTTGTATCTGATAAACAAATAGAATGGGTCAAGTGGTTACCTCTAGCTGAATGGTGGTATAACACTTCCTTCCCGACTGCAACAAAAATTACCCCATTTATGGAACTTTATGGATATCATCCACCATCCATCACATCATATTTAAGAGAAAATTTGATGGTTTAAGCAGTGGAAGATCCATCAAGTATTAACGAGAAGTTATCCAACTCTTAAAGGACAACCTGAATTTGGCACAAAATCGAATGAAACAACAGGCAGATCAACATCGTAGCAAGAGAAGTTTTGATGTAGGAGACTGGGTATTTGTATGGTTACAACCATACAAACGAATGTCCCTCAAGCAAGCTAATAAGGATAATAAATTATCACCAAAGTACTATGGCCCTTACAAGGTGTTGCAAAAGATTGGTACTATGACATACAAATTGGAGCTTCCTGCTTCTTCACGAGTCCATCCAATTTTCCATGTTTCATGCTTAAAGAAGGTTATAGGTGAAAATATTCCAGTTCAAACAATATTTCCAGAACTTGATGAGGAAGGAAAAATCATATTGGAACCTGAAGCGGTCATGGAAACAAGAGCTCGCTAGCTACGGAATCGATCAATTTCAGAGTATCTCATCAAGTGGAGGAACTTACTCATTGAAGATTCTACATGGAAGGATGAGAATTTTATACAGAAGCACGCAGAGCTACTCAAGCGTTGAGGACAACACTTTTTTGAAGGAGAGGGGCATGTTAGGTCCCTATATTACTAGTATAGTCCCTTATTGTTGTTAGTGTAACCCCCTTATTGTTATTATTGTACCCCTGTAACCCCCATATTGTTATTATTGTGCCCTTAAATTATTATTATTAGGTTGGCTAGGATTACATTGTGGCCCCATGGACTCCTATATATAGAAAGGAGGTTTTGTAATTTGTATCATCCAAGAATTGTTCATTCATGTAATGTATTGGAGGTGGCCCCCTCGAAGTGGCTTATTTCTAAGGCGTTGATATCTCTTTTCTTATCTTTTTGGAGCTGGTTTCACAATAGGCCATGAGATTGATATTCAGCCATTGTACAGCCATGGGCAAGTGCTTGATCATGTATTATTGTTATATTCAACAATTTACTATCCATTAGTAGATGTGATGGATCTTGTACATTACTTGCCATGTAATTTTCTGAAGTTGCAGTGGATGAAACTGCACTGTGTCCTATTGAGATATTATTTGTATCATGCACTATCATGTAAAACTTGCAGCAAAATTCTCATTGGGATACTCTATGATGACCATGTCTTATTCATCATGAATGGATTGTTTTGGGCAAGCTTGTTCTTCAATGTTGGAGGAGAATTCTTTGGAGGACTATTCTTCACTTCGCCATTTGAGGGCAATACTTTTGCAGCCCAGGATCAACACACACTCTACACTTATCATAAGTGGAGAGAAGGACATCATGGGGTAGGCTATGGTGTGTTCATATTTTCAGCCCACCTTCATTTCTGGAGCTTGAGGTGGAAGGAAATTTTCAAAAGTTGCCTTGTTGGGAGGTGGCTCACTTTGTTTGGATGATTGCTTGGGGATGGAGGATCCACATGGGGAAGATGTTCCTCATCAAATTTCTAACTCCATTCCTTGAGTGGAGACTTTCCAGTTCTATCATTTCAGTTGCTTGAGGACAAGCAACATTTGGGAGGGGAGGACTGTAATGTTCCAAATTTTTCCTTTAATAAATTGGAACATTAGATTTTGATAATTTCACTTATAAGTTGAATGATTGGGTAAGGAGGCCCAATGAAAATAAAAACATGGATAAAATCCCTCTACTATGAAAAGGGATCAACCTTGGAACTAGATTTCACACCCTCATGTGTGAAAGGAGACATTTGCAAAGAGGCTCGGTTAAGTTTGACCAAGTCAAACAACGGAGGGTATGAGGTGGAAAGCACTACATGGGACAGCGCAGAGATAGAGGAGGGAATATTACTTGAAGGAGGAAACCCTAATAGAGTGGGGCCCATGGAGAGGGAGCTCTCAAGTGTTTAAAAGGAGGGCAAGGCAGTCATTTTTATTCATGCTTGTATTATTCATTTCATGTCTATTCAGACATTGTGCATTCTTTTGTTGTTTAGCAAGAATTGTCGGGGAATTCCGTTTTAGGATTCCTCCTCCTTTCTTGAGAAGCCTCTTGAAGGAGTTGTACTGATTTGTCTCACATCTAGGCGTGAGGCCAAGCATCCTCCTCCTTGACAGCGTTATTGCTGCAGCAACATAATTATGTGTTGCAGGGTGTTGTAGTGAGAAGTAACAACACCTCTTCCATTGCTTTTTTTTCAGAGGGAGACTCTCTCTTTCCTTTGGATGATTATATTGGAAGCTTTGGAGCTTATTTTTAGATCTTGGCACTTGGCCATTTCATTTTATTCCACCTACAACAAAATTACCCTCTTAGACTACGTTATTTTCATGGAGCACTTGCAGTGAGGGATTGCAGGTTGATTGGAGGGTGAGATCTCAAGTGTAAGGATCAGCCTTCCACTTTTTAGATCCATTGGAGGAGGTCTACTTCAGGTTTCTTATCATCTTCAGCCTTCTCTATTGAGTTCCAAATTTGAGTTGCAGTAGCTACCCAGCAACTCCAACATTTTTTCCATTTTGTGTATTTTAGCCAATCCTCTGGAGGATTGATGTATTATTGCTTCTAAGGGTTAGATCTTTGCTCCCCTAGTGTATTTGAGCTATATCATTGCCATATCCATGTATTGAAATTTTATTACAATAGTACTCCATCACAGACTGTGCTTGGCATAGCCAAGGGTTTCATTTATGTAGCAGTGTTTTGTCATTTCATGTACATGTATTGTTGAGGCTTGCATTGCCTTTCTTGAGAGGTTTTTTCCTCAAGACATTGTACTCTTTATACTGCTATAAATTTTTTTTTTGGCTATTCATATCTTCTTGTCTCACAGCTCATAAAATAACGTTGTCTCTCCATGGTAGGCTCATGTATTGTTGCAACCCCATTCCTTGGGCAATTTCTGAAGGGAACTAGGTGTGGGAGGCTTGTCTCACTACCCTAGAAGGATTTCTTTGGTCCCAAATCTTGTATTTTGGTCTTAGACACATTGGTCTAAGGGATCCAAGTCTTGGTATCAAATCCTGCTACCTCCATTTCTGGAAAATGCGTTTTCTAGCCATGGATTGCTAGCCATTCCGGATTGGGAATATTACACTTAGATTAGAATAGATTTGAGGAAAAGGCCTTAGATTCAAGGTCCTCTATAAACATATTAGCCACTACTGGAGAAATGGGAGAACCCATGGAAATGCCAAAATCATCACTAGGATCAACCAAATAACTTGTATCTAGGTTTGTGATGCTCTTGATGGCTTCAATGGCATCATTAATGGGGATATTAGTGTACAAGGATACCACATCGAAACTCACCAAATCATCACTAGGACCCAACTTGATACCATTTAATTATTTAACAAACGAAGGTAAATATTTGACAAAGGACTGAATCTGACCAATAAGAGGTTTTAGCTTATTCGCTAAAAGCTTAGCAAGAATATAGGTCAGTCGTCCAATGGTGTTGACAATGAAATGCAGGGGAACCCCTTCCTTATGGATCATTGGAAGACCATCAATCCTAGGAATGAGAGGGATACTCTCAATCATCATCTCACTAAGGGAGCTAATAGTGCTACTAGATTTTATGGCTAGAGAAACTGTTTTAGAAATATTCTTTAAGGGATTGTTATTAAGTTTTCTATAGCTCCCTTTATTAAAAATGTAATCTAACATTTTTATCTGGTAATATTCCTTATCTAAGATAACAGGAGCTCCCCATTTGCTAGATTTAAGAACAAAAATTTCCTTGTCATTATTCAAAGCTTTGAGAACCTCAACCTCGGGTTTTCTAATGTTGTTCTTGGGGGGCTTAGCCTTTTTCGGGACATTCACATAGTATTGTCTATTGATATCCTTAGTAGAGTCTGGTAAGTCCCTTATCTCGAATTCATTGTCACAGATAATCTCTTCCAATGGGATTTTGGAGCTCCTTTGTATGTTGTTATGAGGCTCCAACCACACCCATAACCATTCATGCATGTAGTATGAGAACATTTTCCCATTTTAGTGCATGCGATCATAAGATCTATGCCAATTTTTTAGGTAAGACTCCAGACCACTACCCAAAACTGCCTGTAACTTTTCAAAATCATGATTAAGATGAAAAAAATTCCAAATATTCAAACTTGAACAATGTCTTCACCAGGGCATGCCTAATACACAATAAACATTATGTCAGACATATGGTAAACATGAAATCTATAGGTCATGAATCCGTATCTGATCATAAACTTCTGAATTTCATTTGAGAATCACTAAGATGGCTCCAAGCCCTCTCTAACTAGCTACAAAGGTTATTCCATGCATTCATCAACCATCACGTAACTTAAAAAATCACGAATAAGAGCCATAACAAGATAACGTCATATAACTAGGTATATAACCAATGTATTCAGAATAGAGACCATGACCAATCAACCATAGTATCACCATAATAACTAGTACAAGTTCTCATAGGTCACAAAAAAAATAGTTCATATTAACATACGAAAATGCCACCCAAGTTAGGGACTTCCATGTGTTGGAATGTATTAATCACTATTAAATGACTAATACGGTACACATACATTATCAATCTAGGGACGTCTTTTATTTCAATGACAGTTGCACTATCTGTGTCGATACATCAAACTAGAAGAAAAATCAAAATAAAGAGGAATCGTTGCTGAATCTATTGCTAAAACTTAACACTCATAAAGAAATAAAAAAAAATCTACAGGAATGTAATCATGCCTCAATTAAATGGTAACTAGCATGCCACACAACAATTACACAAACTGGTATTTCTAATCACATCCATGTAACAACATAATAATATCAAAACTGAAGCAGATCCACTTATAGCCAGAACAACAACAACAACACTCCACCAATACACAAATAAAATAAGAAATATAGTACAACTACTTTACCATTGAAGTCCCTGCTAAAGAGGAGGGCCCTTCCTCCCTAGCAGGGTGCAGGAAGAGATAGAAACTAAATGGAAATTAAACTAGACAACACATGTAACAACAACAATGTGATATCTTTATATTAAGGTGACAAAAATTACAGAGCCAAAAGGTGATACAATTCTCTACTAACCCCTTGACCTCAGGGGTCGAGAGTTATATAATGGTTACATGTTCAGAAAAATAAGGAACAGATTAGTCATGAGAATCTTATGATTCTCATGTTGATCAAAATAAGATACATATAGTTACAACCAATTCCTTAATAAAAAGTCCGACTAGAAGAATATGGATTACAATCAAAACTGCCTAAAAGCTATCATTCTAAAATATAATATATAATGACTTCTATATCTCTCGTGGAAAACGACAACTGTAGTGTAACAACAATTAAGGATAGGTCGACATCTGGTAGTTGATGATATCCAATCAGCAATAATAATGTAACAACAATTTGTAATAGCGGGTTTGTAACAACACTATGATGTAACAACATCGTAGTGTAACAACTCACTGTAGCAACACACTTTCAACTGCTTATATACGCCTCATGTTCTAGGTCTTCTTTTGCTAAGAATAACATCTGGAAGGACAACAAAAGACCACATAACTTCCTCCAATATTCATCCCAGTTAGCCAAAAAAGGAAATGATACATAATAATAATTAATGAAATGACAAGATAATTAAATAAGGCAAAACAACACTGTTTAAGATAGAAAATAAGGGAAAAAGGCAAAGGTAGTCCCAAGGTTTGAGGTCACAAGGTAAAAATGGGGGAAACAGATGTAGGAAATAAGCACAAAAATGGCACCCAACATCTCTCCCCAGCTGAAGCACTTTCATGCCCTCATGAAAAAATCTCATCTCCCTTGATAATATCTCCTTTACAGGTCAGTGAAGTCATAGGCGCCGATTGTGTCTTCATTTGGAAACCTATACCCTTGAGTAGCCATCAACTGTCGTGTCCAAGACTCTTCTTCATATTTTCTTAGTTCATAAGGAACCTGGTATTCCTCTATTTGTAGCCATATCAAAGGGAATTTAAATATTAGTCCAATCCAGGAAGCGCCAAGGGTCTTTATTACCTAGGCATATGCTGGTACATGTAACATCTATTACAAATTTTTGAAATACAAACAGGTCCCCTTCCAACAGCTCAACACTATTGGCTTTTATACGCTTCAGACACCTAGTCAGGGCTCGACTCTTCATTTGTGAAAACTGATTAAGGAAAAAATCCATGATCCTTCTTCTATAGGTGGCAGTGGGTTCCCTTATCCCAGGAGTGCTCATAATCTTTCTAAATTCCCGCCTTAATTTGGCAGCCCATCTTGGTTCTGCTCAGATCCATAATGCTGCCTTTTCTTCATTGGCATCCATAGCTTTTGTGGACAGATGCCACTCAATCTGATTCCTCATAATATGATGCCACTCAAATCCCCCATGTAGGAGAATATAGTTACTACCTTCTGCATACTAGCGTTCTCACAAATGATATTGTGCAAAAATAACTCGCACACTAGGCTTTGTTCATCAAAATCAGAAGGACGAAATGCATCTAAAAAGGCGTGGGTAGAAGATATAGGGCCTATTTTCCATAATGGATTTTAACCGAAATAGATAATAGCATTCCCATAAGAAAATGGGGTAGGGTGGGGAAGGTCCTCTGCACCCCAAAAAATTGAGGGCAAGCTCCTGGAGCTTTTGCTTATCCACAGTTATATGTTGATCATGCTACTGTAACAAAAACAACTGTTCCTTCTACTTCTTTACAGCTTCCTTCTGCTTTCAATCTTCCCAACCTTTGTTCAATTATCCCTTCATCCATTTCTCCTATAAAGCACTTATTTCCTTCTGACGTTCTTTCAGTGATATTGCCCCCTCCAAAAGGGAGATTTCCTCTTGTTTCCATTTATGCAATTCAGAAATCATCAAAATTTTCTTAGAACTCCATCCTGCGGTGGGACCCGACGTTCCTCTGAATTCACCCTCAATGGTGGGTTTAACAACCTCTCTTGGATGGGTCTGCTCCACCTCTACTGTTGGTTCTTATGTAACAGCAACATCATTAGTGGGTTCTTGTGTATCAGCCCCTTTATTTTTGCCTACGTTAGCCTCTGTGCCCACTGATGGTTCTTTTGTAACATCAGTGGCCTCTGCAGGTTGTTGTGTATTAGCTTCCAATTCGATTACTATGGGAGGCTCTACTTTAACTGTTGGTTCTTGTGTAACAGTAGTATCCTTAACAAGTTCTTGTGGGATAGCCTCCCAAAGTTTCGTTTGTGTCTACATTGAGCTTGTGTTTTCCCAAACCCTATACCATGTTTCCGTTAATTCTTGAGAACATGTTGCGCATATAGATTCTAAAATTTACTTCCCCCTAGCTAATATTTGCTTTAATTGTTCATTTTATTTTCTTAAATTTTCAATTTTTGAAAGTAGAACATGAGTTTCGTCCTTACTTGATGAGGAGGGTTATTTTCATTCTTCTTCTGATCCTTCTTTGCTGGCTTAGGGCATCCAACATAATCAATTTGATAAGTCCATGGTTGTTCACATAGTCTTTAGGATGTGTTTCTGTCTCAACCGTTGCAACCATATGCTCAATGTTTCCCAATAAGAAATATGGGAGGTTGATCTTCTGTTGGTACCGAAGATGATTTAGTAGAGGGAAGTCATAATTGAAGACGATTGTGGATCTTCCCTTGCAAGTAATGTAATTTATCAAACCCAGGGTGACATCTACCCATGATTGGGGGAGTGGTAATATATCAACCCCTCTTCCCTTATTTTCCAGCCTTTCCTCTCCTTCAAGAAAATATTCCTTCAAAGAAGGGTCATTAACTTTCCTGTTGAACCATCTCCATCCTTCAGCTGACAATGTGGTCACTTGGGAAACCACTTATTCTATTACTTCAATTTTCAGGCTGTTGACTTGAATCTGGTGGTCGTTAAAATTCTCATTGAATTCAATTGCAATAGCCTCATCCAAGCCTTCCCACCTCTGAAAATATTCAAGCCACCTGGCCTCCCTAAATACCTGATAAGCTTCTGGACAGTTCTGCAAAGATTCAATGGAGTCCGGATCATGTCTTACTGCTGCTCCTCCCATATTGTTGTTACTTTGAATCACTCGTTAAGCTTGACCAACCGTAATATTTCCGAACTACTTGTTCTCTCCCAACACCCTACTCTGCTTATCCCGGATTGAGAATTTTGGACGAGGATACATGAATTCAGCTAAGGGGGGTGATGAGATGTGACAAGATTTTAAAATTACTAATTCGTACTTTGCACATTCCTACATTAATGTCTAATTATAGAAAATGATGGGATTTAAGTACAAATTCCTTTTCCGGCCGGATTTGGTCATAATTGGTTATCGCGTTGTTTAATTTGATGCATGTGGTATTAATGATTGTTTTAAGACTATGGATTTCTTGCAATGATTATGAGATTTATCCCCCACCACCCAGATTTGATGGTGATGGCTGCCCATGACTGTCACATGAATTTCATAACTTGCCATTAATCATCAAATTATTAAATGATGATGTTACCTTTTTAAATGACGCACCTGAGACGATGTGAAGGAGGAATTTAATGTGATGGTGTAACTTCTTCCAGTGATTGTGGTGGTCATGCTTGACTGTTGTAATTATTATTGCATGTCAGGATAACGATGAGATAGGAAACACTGCTCATGGTTGTCGGTTGTTACATGTGTAACAGCCAAGACAACCACTGTGATATTATTCAAAAACCATGATAATTAGGAAAAATAGATATATAGAAGAAACAAATGAGTAACATCATCTTGTAAAATATGTCGGGAAGGAAAGATGATATTTTGAAAAAGGGAAAAAAACTAGGTGTAACAGCCGCAACATAAGTGGTTTTCAACTGTTACAAATTGTCTGACTGCGCCCCGAAAAGAGGTTTTCACAATCAGAGTTTTATTTCTATTATTATTATTATTTAAACATGTGTAACAACCACTACAAGAGTGATTTTCATCTGTTACACTTATTGGAATTTCAAATTTCAGGCTACACAGGGATTCCCCTAATGATGTAACATAAAGATCAGAGTTTGCGAAAATGTTAGCAAATTATTCCTTCGAAGCAGGTTGATGATATAACCTTAGACAGTGCCCATTAACCAACAATGGTGTCTTAGCACTATCAATGGTAACCAATTGTACAATGCCATTTTCAAATACCATGTCTAGTTCATAAGGACCTAGCCATCTGGTGCAGAGATTCCCTTTGAGATCCTTGAATCTTCAATTGTACAAGAGAGCCCAATATCCTTTCTGAAATTTCTTCTTCTTAATGAGCGTGTCATGCCATCTATCTCTTTGTTGCTGAATGATCTCTGTCTAATGAATGGCAGCCAATCGTTTCTCTTCCAACTCATTGAGCTGGTTCAATCTTTGTTTTAGTTTTGTGCTTAAATCCAGATTGACCTGTAATGTTGTTCTCAATGTTTTTATTTCAAAATATATGGGGAATAAAGGATATACACCAATTCGTATGATGAGAAGCCTATAGTATTATTGAATATTGTTATGTAAGCCCACAATACCTCTGGAATTTGTTCGGCCCAACTTGTTCGGTGGCTGGCTACTGTCTTTGTCAGAATTCCCTCAATAACTTTTTTGGTGCTCTCCACTTGATCATTTTGTTGTGGCTAATAAGGTGAAGTGATCCTGTGATGAATCCCATACTTATCAACTAGTTTCTGGATCAAATGAGATGTAAATTGAGGCCCCTCATCTGTCACTATCTCCCTGGGTATTCCGAAGCGAACAAAAATATCTTCAAACAAGAAGTCTGAAAGAGTCTGCTCTGTAGCACTAGTTAGTGCCTTTGCTTCAACCGACTTTGTGACATAATAGGTGCAGACCAATATGTGTGATCTTTATTGTGATTAAGGATTAATTGGACCTAAAAAATCTAGGGCCCATTTCTCAAATGGCTCTATCAATATCTGAGGTTGTAATGGTATCTCATCTGATTTCAGAGGCTAGACCATCCTTTGGTAGCTATCACATCCCTTCACAAACTTCTTGGCATCCTAGAATATAGTTGGCCAACAATACCTTGTTGAGAGTACTTTATACCCCGTTTTCTTGTCTGTGAAGTGCCCTCCACGGGGTTCCTCATGACAAGCTTTCAAGATATCAAATACCTCATCTTTTTTAACACAACGCCAAATCTGAAAGTATGGTCCGGTGTGATAGAGATTCCCCTCTATCTAGGAGTAAGTAGCACTTTGTTGTATGATCTTCCTTTTTTCTTTGGAAGATAAATGGCGTGGAAATTTTCCTACAACAAGATAGCTGGCTATATTTGCATATCATGGTGAGTGAGTAGATATGGCAAAAATATATTCATTTGGAAAAGAATCCTCAGTAGGAGTATAGCTATCACCTATAGTTAGCCTAGAAAGAAACTCAACAACCACATTATCTTTTCTAGGTTTATCAAAAATAGTGATATAAAATTCTTGTGACAACGATAACCATCGTGTAACTCTACCATTGGTAATAGGTTTATTCATTAAAAATCAAGTTGCAGTGTGGTCAGTGTGTACAAATACTTGATACTTGGTGATGTTGTGCCGAAATTTGTTGATAGCATGCACTAATGCTAGGAAATTCTTCTCAGTCACTATGTAGTTGAGCTTAGATGGAGTTAAATTCTTGCTGATGTAATAAATGGCACAAGGTTTCTTTTCCTCCAGCTGCCCCAAAACAACACCCACAACTATGTCAGATGCATCTGTAGCGTATGGAATGGTAGTATCCATTTTGGTCCTCGTAAAATAGGTGTTGTTGTTACACAGTTCTTTAACTTCAAAACGGCTTGCTCACACTTCCATGTCTACACAAATTCCGCATCTTTCATGAGAAAAGAAAATAGAGGAGATGAAATCTTTGAAATTTATTCTATAAATCTCCTATAGTACCCTGCATTTCCCAAAAAAATACGTACCTCTTTTTGAGCTCTCAGAGTTGGGATTCTCGAGATTACCTCAATTTTTGCAGGGTCTACCTTGAGTCCATCTATTGAAATGAAATTCCCGAGCGCAATCCCCTCGGTCATCATCATGTGGCACTTATCCATTCTCAAAGCAACATTAGTTTGTACACAACATTCCAGTACCTTTTCCAACTTAACTAATTTTGTTTCAAAGGCATCCCCGTAGGGTGTAAATTCCTCCATGAAGATTTCAAGACAATTATTTAAGAGATCCGAAAAGACACCCAATATTTCCCTTTGAAAATTTGTTGGTACATTGCAGAGGCCAAAAGGAAGGACTTTGTATGCAAAGTTACCCATGGGCAGGTAAAGGTTGTCTTGTCTTGGTCTTCCGGGGCAATCTGTATTTGATTATAGCCATTGAACCCGTCGAGGAATGCAAATTTTTTTTCCCAAAGATAGTATCCAGGACCTAGTCAATGAATGGTAAAGGAAAATGGTCCTTTTGGGTGGCCTTGTTAAGTTCTCTATAGTCTACATAGAATCACCATTTGTCATTCTTTTTCGGAGCAATAACAAGTGGAGATACCCACTGACTGTTAGAAATGGGGTAGATGAAATTAGCATTAAGGAGTTTCTGTAATTCCTATTTCACTATCTTCTTAAGTGCAGGATTCATTCGGCGTTGCGGTTGTCTAACTAGTTTGAAACCCTCTTTAAGGTAAATTAGGTGAGTGCATAGGCCAGGATGGATTCCTTTCATATCAATATAGTCCCATGCAAATGCCTTTTTATATTTCTGTAATAGTTGTATCAACAATATTTTATGTTCATCAGTCAAGTTAGGATTAATGTTTAAATATTTCCCTAGCTCAATTTCAACAGGACCGCTGTCAGTATGTCACTACAAGGAAAATACCCTCTAGCGGAGGTTATAAAGGAGGTTTTTAGTGTTATAAAATTGGTTAAAATTGTCAAAAAAACATATGCTACCACCTCCATTTATGGTTATGGAGGTTTTGGTGGAGCTTTTAACGGAAATTCAACACAACTAAAAAAAAATGGGCGGCCGAAGGTTATTACGGATGTTTGTTTCATTGGTGCGCTAATCAGGATTTAACACACCAGTGCGTACCTGTAGCCGAAGCCCCGGGGCAGTCGAAGGGTAATGCATCAGGCCATTAAGGTATAAAACAACACCGAGCATAATGTTGGTGATACGATGCACGAATCCATTCTAATTGGTCATGGGATTTGAGTGGTGCCCATAAGTCGTATCAACGTGCTGGTGCGTAGACTTATAGAAACGCACTGGTATGCCCTTTCACACAAATGCACTGAGATTTATAATTGGTATCGGTATTCGTGCGGTGAAAATATGTCACACAAATACACCGGTGCGTATAGCCACATAAACGCCTCGGTGCGCAGTATCACACAAATGCACTGATATTTATAATTGGTATCGGTATTCATGCGGTGCCTATAGGTCGTCCAAATGCACCAGTGCGTATAGACACAAAAACTCCCTGGTGCATAGTATCACACAAATGCACTGAGATTTATAATTGGTATCGGTATTTGTGCAGTGCTAATAGGTCGTAAAACAACACTAGTGCGTATATAGAAATAAACGCACTAGAGCACCGTACCACACAAATGCCTCGATATTTTTAACCGGTTTTGGTATTTGTGTGGTGCGCATAGGTTGTAAAAACGCACCTGTGCGCTTAAGAATACAAGCGCACTGGTATAAGAATACATGCATCTTATAAAAATATTCATATGAATTAAATTTTTATTAGTGCATTTGAGAATAACAATGGAGAACGCAATAGCGACAATGGAGAACACAATAGAATAAATTAAAACATTATATATATATATATATATATATATATATATATGAATAAGACATTCTTTGTCATAAAAAATTGGACAGTTATTGATATCCCTTTATCTTTCAATTGGGACACTATTTCCATTACATTAAAGAAAATGTCTGATTTCACAGCCATTTTTCAAAAACTACAATGCCTTGATTTGATATCCAAACATAGTGATCATCATTCTTCGCTTGAACTGTTGTCACTGCTAGAGCTACTTCCATGACTTGGGTTATTTTTAGGAATGTTTTGTTCACGGTGTTGATTGTTTTCTTCTTCTTCACCTTACATCTACAAACATAAAAATAAACTGTAATGAGTGTATATACATTGGTGAGAATAATGAAAACTTCAATATTAAATAATATACATCAATGTAAATCGAAAAGAAATGATGTACTAATGCAAAAATTGACTCATAAACTATACACATTCTTTCAAAATGTTAGGTCCCTATATTACTAGTATAGTCCCTTATTGCTGCTAGTGTAACCCCCTTATTGTTATTATTGTACCCCTGTAATCCCCATATTATTATTATTGTGCCCTTAAATTATTATTGTTAGGTCGGCTAGGATTACATTGTGGCCCCACTAGGATTACATTATGGCCCCATGGACTCCTATATATAGAAAGGAGGTTTGTAATTTGTATCATCCAAGAATTGTTCGTTCATGTAATGTATTGGAGGTTTCCCCCTCGAAGTGGCTTATTTATAAGGCGTTGATATCTCTTTTCTGCTATTTTTGGTATCACAACATTTGGTATCAAAGCTTTGGATTCTAGGGTTTCTCTACTCTAAACAGGTCATCGTGGCATTTTCTCTATAACTTTTTTTCTACAAAGTTTCAGAAGTTGAAAATTTTAGGGTGTGAAGCTGAAACCTGAGGAACATCGTCAAACAATTTCAGATCTTGGGTCGTAATATTTTCGGAGATATGATATGAGAAAGTTAGGTCTTTTTGCAGGCTCCTCAATTTAATCTAAACATGTCATCGTGGAATTTGCGCTATAAATTTTTTTCTACGAAGGTTCAGAATATGAAATTTTTAGGGTGCGAAGCTAAAATCTTGAGGAAACAATTCAAAAAATTTCAGAGCTTGGTTCGAAATATTTTCGGAGATATGATCTGTGGAAGGTAGTGCTTTTTCGGGCTCCTGAATTTCATCTCAAAGAGGTGATCGTAGGAAAATATTCATAATTCTCTCTCTGAGCATTAGATTGGAGTGCTATAAAAAGTGGTTGCAAGTTAACGGACTTTAGTTTCATCGCTATAAATTTCAGAGCTAAAAGACGAAACAGTGACACATGGAAAGTCATACAATTTCGCTCTACTGAACCAGTCCATAATTAGGTCATTGTGGGAGATTGGAAATAACATTGCCTTGGAGAATCCAAATCAAGTCAGACCTATGGAATTCGAAAGATAATTCAGAAGGCTACCTTAGTGCCCAATTTCAGATATTGAAGAGCCGCAATCACAAAGATAATCCAATTTCAATATCGAGCTCCTCAAAAGCAAGAAAAAGGTGTGTATTTTTTTTTTACGAATTGCATAAGTCTCGTTTGAAGAATAAATTTGAATTGATTCCAAGGGCATATTGTAGAATATATATCAGTATTGGGTTAAAAAAAATGCCCCGTAAAAATAATTCAACACCCATTAAGCCTTCAGAAGGCTCTACTATGACCCATGAAGATGAAGAATTGCAACATGATCTATCAAAATTACAAGAGCAAGTGCACCAAATTTAATTCTTGCAAAGAGCAACAAAAAATGAAATGGATGTTTTGAAGAAAGGCATGGAAGTGAAGATGGATGGTTTGAAGAAAGGTGTGGAATCTAAGATAGATGGCATGGAATCTAAGATGGATGACATGGAAGCTAAGATCTATGAAAAAATGAAAGACAACATGGAAAACATGAAGAATGATCTAAAAGCAGACATGGAATGTTTGACAAAGTTGATACAAGAAATGTTTCCTAATGGTGAAAAGATAGTAGAGGAAACTCATGATGAGAACAAAATAAATGTTAATCATGACTTCATAAAATCTAATGTTAGTGGGAAGAACCACCATATTCCAAAAATGGATATGAGGAAGTTTGATGGAAAGGATCCTATAACACGGATACTACAAATGGAGCAATATTTTGATCTCCATAATGTGCAAAACACACAGAAGGTACACATTGCAACTTTACATTTAGAACAAAATACATTTGTATGGTATCGATGGCTTTTCTCCCGTAAAAAAATTGTCACTTTGTCAATTTTTACGGAGGAAATGATAGAAAATTATGAGGATACAAAGAGAAACACCTTATTTAGCCAATTGATAAACCTCAAACAAAAGGGTTTAGTGGGGGAGCACATTGAGGACTTCCAAAAATTGAATATAAGGGTAACTGATATTCCAGAGGAACACATGATTGATCTCTTCATAGGTACTTTAAAAGATAACATCCAACATGAAGTTCGCGTCTTGGAACCTGATTCATTGGATAAGGCATTCAAGTTGGCAAGAAAAATTGAATGTAAAATTATGGCGACAAGGCAGCCTACCACTCACTTCTACAAAGAAGGAAGTGTTGCTACGCCTAGATTTCCACAACCTACAAGGTTGAAACCAAAACAATTGGAAGAAAAAAGAGAAAAAGGGCTTTTCTACAGTTGTGATAGCAAATACACTAAAGGTCATAAGTGTGCTGAGAAGAAATTATTTTACATAGATTGTGAAGAGGAAGAAGAAAATGGACAAGAAGAGGATATACACCAAGAACCAGCCTTAGAAGAGGAAGAAATGAGTCCGACCATATCGTGTAATGCATTGGCAGGAATTACCACTCCTCAAACTCTCAAGATAGAAGGACATATCAAGAAGAAAAAGGTAATAGTGTTGATTGATTCAAGTAGCACCCATAATTTTATTCATTCTAAGGTAGCCAAGGAATTGAATTGTTTCCTATACCCAGCACCAGAATGTCCAGTGATGGTTTCGAATGGAGGAACTATAAATTGCTCTGGAAAATGCCATAATATCAAACTAACCATGGGGGAATATGTATTGAATATTCCAATGCTTTCGATTCCTATGGGAGGTGCTGATGTTGTACTAGGAGTACAATGGTTACAATATTTGGGGACGGTAGCTTTTAATTTTCAAGAACTTTTCTTGAAATTTTTTTCAGAAGGAAAGGAAGTCGAATTATGGGGTATTGCAGGGAAGCCAAGAAAGATAATAAGCTCTAATGTCATAAAAAATCTTCTAAATAAATAACAACGAGGCGTAATTGCACAATTATGCTCACTAGAAGTTCCAACATCAAAATCATCTATTTCTGCAGATCTCCAACAAGTCTTGGAAAATCATTCCAAGGTGCTTGAAACTCCCAAAGGACTCCCACCTATTCGTGATCATGATCATGATATTCATTTGATTCCAGGAAGTGTTCCTCCAAACATCAGGCCTTATAGATATCCTTACTTCCAAAAGAGTGAAATTGAACGTATGATTGTAGAAATGTTAGAGGCGGGTATAATTCAACCTAGTCAAAGTTCTTTCTCTGCTCCTGTAGTATTGGTACAAAAGAAGGATGGATCATGGCGAATGTGTCCGAATTATAGGGAGCTCAATAAGCTCACCATTAAAGACAAATTTCCCATTCCTGTGATTGATGAATTATTGGATGAATTACATGGAGCAATTTATTTTACCAAGTTGGATCGTCGTTCAGGATATCATCAAATTAGAATGAAGACTGAAGATATTCCAAAAACAGCATTTCGAACTCATGAGGGTCATTATGAATTTTTGATCATGCCTTTTGGCCTTACCAATGCACCTTCTACATTTCAAGGGTTGATGAATTCCATTTTCAAACCCTTCCTTAGAAAATTTGTGCTAGTACTTTTTGATGATATACTAATCTACAACAGGTCTTGGAAGGATCATTTTGAACATGTTGACATGGTGCTAAAACTATTGCAAGAGAAACAATTATATGAAAAAACATCCAAATGTTTCTTTGGAGTACAAGAGGTGGAATATCTGGGTCATATTGTATCTCACGAGGGTGTTAAGGTAGACCCTAACAAAATTAAAGCCATTAAGGAATGGAAAGTCCCCACAACCATAAATAAGTTGCGAGGATTTCTTGGGTTAATAGGGTATTATCGCAAGTTTGTTAAGAATTATGGGAGAATAGCAACACCTCTAACAACATTATTGAAGAAAGATGCATTTTCATGGACTCCTGAAGCAACTAAGGCCTTTGAACATCTTAAAGAGGCAATGTGCCTAGCACTGGTCTTAGCTACACCAGACTTCAAAAAAACCTTTATTGTGGAATGTGATGCCTCAGGAAATGGAATTGGTGCTTTTTTAATGCAGGAAGGAAGACTAATTGCTTTTGAAAGTCATCCAATCAAAGGAAAGTATTTACAGAAACCTATTTATGAGAAGGAAATGTTAGCAATATTGCATGCACTAAAGAAATGGCGAACTTACCTAATTGGAAGGCACTTCAAGGTAAAAACTGATAATGATAGTCTTAAACACTTTTTGGAACAAAGACCATCTTCAGAAGAGCAGCAAAAATGGGTCACAAAGATGTTGGGTTATAACTTTGAAATAATCTACAAAAAAGAGAAGCTTAATGTTGTTGCAGATGCACTCTCAAGAAAGAATGAAGAGGTGGAAGCATTGCTTTGTGCCATTTCTATTATCCAACCAGATTGGATAACCAAAGCAAGAGATGAATGGAATAAGGACAAAGAAGTATGGGCACTCATTCAAAAGTTGCAGCAAGATCCTAGTACATATAATACATTTAGTTGGAAAAATGATTCTTTATGGTACAAAGATCGCTTATATCTTTGTAATAATTCCCAACTAAAACAAAATATTCTTTTGGAATTGCACACTTATCCTTTAGGAGGACACTCGTGATTTTTAAAAACTTACCACAGGGTGAAGAAAGAATTTTTTTGGGATGGCCTTAAATCTGATATTCAAAAGTTTGTGGCAGAATTTTTGGTTTGCCAGCAGAATAAAGTTGAGACAATTAAGACCTCGGGACTTCTACAACCTTTATCCATTCCAAGTCAACGTTGGGAGGAGATTTCAATGGATTTTATCACAGGTTTACCTAAGTCCAAAGGAAACAGTGTCATCATGGTAGTAGTTGATAGAATTACCAAGTATGCACACTTTTGTGCATTATCTCATCCATTTAAAGCAAGTACAGTTGCTACTACATTTATGGACACAATTCAAAAGCTACATGGAAACCCAAGGGTTATTGTGAGCGAAAAAGATCCCATTTTTACTGGAAATTTTTGGACGGAGTTATTTTCTCGTTTAGGTACTCAATTAGCTCATATCTCATCTTATCATCCTCAATCTGATGGTCAAACTGAGATAATAAATAAACGTTTGGAGGGATATCTTCGTTGTTTCGTATCTGATAAAAAAACACAATGGGTCAAGTGGTTACCTCTCGCTGAATGGTGGTATAACAATTCCTTCCATACTGCAGCAAAAATGACCCCATTTATGGCACTTTATGGATATAATTCACCATCCATCACATCATATTTAAGAGAAAATTTGAAGGTTAAAGTAGTGGAAGATCACATTGAGCATCAACAAGAAGTTCTCCAACTCTTAAAGGATAACCTGAATTTGGCACAAAATCGAATGAAACAACAGGCAGATCAACATCGCAGCGAGAGAAGTTTTGATATAGGAGATTGGGTATTTTTACGGCTACAACCATATAAACAAATGTCCCTCAAGCAACCTAAGAAGGATAATAAATTATCGCCAAAGTACTATGGTCCTTACAAGGTGTTGCAAAATATTGGTACTATGGCATACAAATTGGAGCTTCCTGCTTCTTCGCGAGTACATCCAGTTTTCCATGTTTCATGCTTAAAGAAGGTTATAGGTGAAAATCTTCCAGTTCAAACAGTATTGCCAGAACTTGATGGGGAAGGGAAAATCATATTGAAACCTGAAGCAGTCATGGAAAAAAGAACTCGACAACTACGGAATCGATCAATTTCAGAGTATCTCATCAAGTGGAAGAACTTACCCACTGAAGATTCTACATGGGAGGATGAGAATTTTATACAGAAGCACCCACAACTACTTAAGCATTGAGGACAACAATTTTTTGAAGGAGAGGGGCATAGGTCCCTATATTACTAGTATAGTCCCTTATTGTTGTTAGTGTAACCCCCTTATTGTTATTATTGTACCCTTGTAACCCCCATATTGTTATTATTGTGCCCTTAAATTATTATTGTTAGGTCGGCTAGGATTATGATTTTGCCCTATCAGACTATATATTGCGTCTCATGGACTCCTATATATAGAAAGGAGGTTTTGTAATTTGTATCATCCAAGAATTGTTCATTCATGTAATGTATTGGAGGTTGCCCCCTCGAAGTGGCTTATTTCTAAGGCGTTGATATCTCTTTTCTTCTATTTTTGGAGCTGGTTTCACAACACAAAATCATGTAACATGCCATCTTTCGAGATTTGATCTGTTGGCGCAGTGCCATACTTTGTTTCCTGCAAGTTTTATACCCCATAAAAAATCATATATTTAATATAAAAAAATTATTTTTTCTATTAATTATAGATGGAGCTAAGTAAAACAATATCTATAGATGCTTACAAATTCCACAATTAAGTTATGATATGCCAACATATATTCACAACCCATATTTAACCCAATTTCAATCAATTCCTCTGATGGTTCTTATTTGTATGTTAACACCTATTTGAAGACATTCAATGATGATTTTTATAAAAAAACTTAAAAAATACAAAAATTAAATCTAGTTAAGTTGTTATAAGGAAGTAACAATTACTCACAAACTTAGATATCAATCCTTTTCTTCATTGTCGTCCTGTTTTATGTGATGAATGGGTTCCATTTTCTTTTCTTTTCTGCAAGAAAATACTTGAAAATTAATATTTAATGCTAAATTGTTTATTTATTGTACCTAATGATCGAAAAATTCAATGATTACATATTACATTTGAAGCACGTTGTTATTGAGATGACTCCTCCCGCGATGCATTTTTGTCCATTTCTTTGGCCATGTCCTTGTACACCTTTTTGGACATTCCTACTGGCATATTTATGATATCAACACGTTCATCTTTTTAGATTTTCATAATCTTCCTGAAAATGTAACATGACAATAAAATATTTAATCTTTATATTGATATATGAAAAGTAAGTATAACAAAAGTGATATTTATAAATAATTCTAGAAAAACATCTAAAGAAATATTACTTTTTCATTCCTTCTTTTTTTTTGTTGTACATTTTTGCTATTAAAAGTTTGACATGTCTCATTGACCAATTCTCTGGAAAATCTTCTTGTAGTTTAGATAAAATTTGGTTCTTAGAATCATTGGATTGGTTTTTTTATTGTAAGTGGAAAGAACGTCTATATATTCATTCCACTAGATCCTTTCAACTTTTGTAAAATTTTTTCCTCCTTTCGTTAACCTCGAGCACCACTCTGGATGAGCTAAGGAGAAATTGATTTTCATTTGCATGTTCTATTTTTTTTCTTTTCTTAGAACAACATTCATTTTCTGAGCTGTTGGTCCCTGTAAAACATTAAAAAAATGTGAATTAATAGACTGTTTCACATATGTTATCTAATAATTTTAATTATATTATTAATGAAAACTAAAAAAAGAAACTTATATTGGATCGATAGTATTTTTTCATTCACCTGATTCATCATTTTGAAATTTTTCCATCAAGATTTTACACTCTTCTAGTCCTAGATCAAAAATAATCTTAACGAGCTTCGTCATTTTGTGACTATGCATGATACACAGTAAACAGTACATATTAGGTAAAGTTACATATAGTTCAAAAATAATATTTTTTGTAAAAAATTTATAAAGAACTTGCCTTATTTGCTTTTCTTGATGTGTTATCAGTATTTTTGTTACTTTACCTCTTGTTAGTCATTTCTTTATCAATCTCAAACCTGTACCATATCATTCATTAATATATTTATAAATAAATTGTCAACTTTTCAAGTAAAAAAAATATATCAAGAAACCGGTGCGCCATTCATGGTGTACGCACTAACGCCGGTGCGTGGCTATCTTCCAAATGCACCGCACAAACAGTATAATAGACCAAACGGTGCTCTATGTCAACAAGGAGCATTGGTGCGTTATAAGTCAATCATTGCACTGGTTAACCATGATAAAATAATAAAAATCGTCTAGTGTTAATTTTTGTAGCATAAATCGGTGCCATATTTTACATATGACGCATCGATAAAAAAAAAATATGTTTATTAATTTTTTATCACATTACTTATGCAATGTGCTTGTACAATACAGAGCACCGATGCACTATGTTACGCCTAGATCACCGATAAAACAAATCTAGTTTTTTAAAAATTCATGCAAGGGCCCACATGGATTGGGATCCGACTATGCTAATCGTCTCGTCATTTGGATGTATTAGGTCTATATTTAGCAATAAAAACCCTATAAATCCAAATTGAAAAGCCCTAATTCTGAAATCAAAGAATCAGGGAGAAGAAAGGGCAAAAACAAAAAGAATGTAAGGTTTTTATTTTTTGAAAGTTTTTTTTTTTGAAACAGAATATTCGCGGTGCGCCATAATGAAATAGCACACCAGCTGCATATTTTACAAAGGGCACAATGAGAAAAAAATATTTTCTTTTTATAATTTTTTATCACTGTACTTGTGCGGTGTGTTGGGATAATAAAGCGCACTGGTGCGCTCCTGTACACAGGGCACACTGATTTTTTTTTTTTTTAAATTTACGCAAATGTCGACATGGATTGGGATCCGAATATGCAGGTCCTCCTGTGCGTTGGATGTATTAGGCTTATATTTATCAATTCAAACCCTATAAATATAAATTGAAAAACCCTAATTCTGAAATCACGGAAAGAGGGAGAAGAAAGGGAAGAAAAAAAAATAGGGTTTGTTTCTAAAATGTTTTATTTTTTGTAAAACAACACATTTGCGGTGCGCCATAATGAAATAGTGCTCTAGTGCCATATGTTACATATGGCACACTGAAAAAAACATGTTTTATTTTTTATTTTTTATCACTATACTTTCACGGTGCGCTGGTATAACAGAGCGCACTGGTGCGCTATGTTACGCATGGCGCACTGACGAAATTTTTTTTTTTTTTTTTTTAGATTGATGCAACGGCCAACATGGATTGGGATCCGACTATGCAATTTGTCCCGTGGGTTGGATGTCTTATGACTATACGAACCATATAAATCTAAATTGGAAAGCCCTAATTCTGAAATTATAGAAAGAGGGAGAAGAAAGGGCAGAAACAAAAAGAATCTAGGGTTTTGTTTCTAAAAGTGGATTTTTTTATTTATTTTATTTCTGAAAACTACAGAGAAGGTAAAAAAACTGCATAAAAAATTAAAAAAAACAATAAAATTTGATTTTGTTATTTTACTTCATAGAAAAAACTACAGAAAAAAGTAAAAAACAATAGACTTTGATTTTTTATTTTACTTCATAAAAAAAATTGTAGAAAAAAGTACAAAAAAACAATAAACTTTACTCACATCGTTTGAAATTATATAGTACAAGGTTTGAATCACTAGAGGTTTGGAATTCTGATTGTCTGAATACTTCTATTCGAACGTATTTCCCTGCTCCATAGTGCTCTCATGCTCTGTTTGCTCCAGGTATGTTTCCTGCAAAAATTTGGCTGAAAAGTTTTGCAAAAAATAGTCATATAATGAAAAGTGTTTAGTATTTAAAGAAATGTTTGATGAAATTAGATTTTCGAAAATATTTTTCCGCCCATTTTTCAATTTACCGTTTTTTTTCACTTAAAGAAAGTAGGGTTGTGCTTTTTTTATTTGTGGTTATTCGTTTACTGATGTGTCCTTTAATTGAACCGCACTAGTGTGTCGGGTTATAAAACGACACCAGTGCAATTATCTGTATATTTCGCATCGAAATTACATTTGGCTTTGTACAACAAAATTTAGTGTTGTTTTTCTCAAATGCAGGGAAAAAATATCATATATTATATGGAATGGGAAATTCTTCAAAATCTAGCTCGTTCCATAATATTTCTCAAAATCCATCGTGGAGTTCTCCCTATCCATATGGAGATGTAATATTTACTTCAGATTTGTTTAATTTTTTCACTATCTAATTGAATTTATGTTTTTTATCCATGCAGTCAATCATGCAGAACTTAATTAAATTTATAATGTATACAAATTTTCAGGTTCATGAAGATTCAACATCGAGTTCAGATACACAAAATATTCAAACTACTTCAAAACTTTTGAAGTTCTTATCAGGATCTGCATACTACAAGGTGCATTTGGTAGATGAAAATGGACAGCCGCTTTACCCTGCCAATTGTAACAATATTTCATCTTCTAGCCACAATCCCAGGACAATGATGGTAATTATAATTATAATTGTCTGGTATATACTGATTAATATGTAATTATTTCAACGTAAAACCAATTTATAATCATGCAATATTGTCAATGTGGTTACTAATTGATATCATATATTTTTTACTAATCACGTTCAAATTTATTTATTTTAATTATTAGGATTCTAGTGATGATGAACGACCTACCTACCATCTTTCATTGCACCCCACGAAAATTTCAAATCGAGAGAAGACTGCATTAAGAGAAAAACTCGGAGAGGAACGATACCAAGAATGGTTTAATCAATCACCGATTCAATTCCCGCTATGTCCAGATTCACCAATTAGGAATGACTACAACAATAGTAGTTATTCACAAGCTGGAAATGGAGGCAATCAAATAAAGGTTGGTCTGGATGATTACTTAACGGATACGATTGCCATGGAGACAATGTTGTTAGATGTATTCCAAAATGATGATCAGCTAGGGGATGATGCTCATATTGCTGACACCTTTTTCAAAAGCCTTAAATTTTCTTCCCCTCTTTGGACCTGGCGTTCAGTCAAATTCTACCCAGTTGGGGACAACGATGTTACTGTACAACTTGAAAGAAAGGTTTGTCTTGTCGAATGCATGTTTCTCAGAACTTTTGAGGTAAGTTACCATAAAGTACTCCCCTTATATAACTTTGAAATATAATCAGTACACTGCAATGAACGTTACAAATGGTAAATTTTATGAACGTTAATAATTATATCGACATTAATGTACATTTATTAATATATTTTTCCATGATCACCAACTACAGGTTATTTAGAGTGATAATGTCTTACCCAGTAGCTACGAAAAGGCGAAGAAATTGTTGAAAATGTTGGGTGTTGAGTACATATCATATCATGCATGTCCAAATGATTGTATTCTATATAGAGGAGAATATGTAGACAAAGAGATGTGTTCTAAATGTGGGCATGACAGCTATGATAAAAAAAAAAAAGGGTAAATCACGTACTAGTCCTCCTTTTAAGATATTGAGGCACAAGCCTATAATCCCAAGGATTCAAAGGCTCTTTCGTTGAAAATAATTAGCTATGTTGCAGGGATGGCATGCCTCACACAGAAGTGAGTTGGGAGTTATGAGAATCCCAACTGATTCAATAGCCATGAAGCATATAGAGGATACATGGCCCGAAAAATTCAAGGATGAAGTACGAAGTCTACGACTCAAAATAGCCATGGATGGTGTCAACCCATAGTCCTTCCAGAACACAAACTATTCTGTTTGGCCTGTAGTAGTGATCAATAACAATATCCCCCCATGGTTGTCCGTGAAGAATGAACATATTATGGTGGCTCTCATAGTCCCTGGTAGAAGACAAGTGAAGAATATGGATGTTTACTTACAACCACTGGTAGATGAATTGAAGAAATTATGAGATGGGATAAATGCATATGATTTATCAAGACCCATCGCAACAGAGAGGAGTTTTACGTTATATGACATATGTGCTTAGACGACACATGGTTATCCAAGCTTAGGAGTTTGCTCTGGTAAATTACATGTTTAATTTATTGATTTGTTTATATATGTAACAATATTATTTCACTTATTAGTCATTTAATTCAATGTAATATTTTTTATGATCTTCATGATATTCTTTAATGTGCCATGCATATTAATTAACGTATACAAATATAATCTCGCAGGTCTTGTAACAAAAGGGTATTTTGGATGTGAATGTTGTGGACCTTCTCCAAAAGCTAGATGGTCCAAGGACCTACGAAAGCCAGTGTATGATTGCTCCAGGGTATTCCTACCAGAAGAACACCCTTACATAAGAGCAACATCTGCTTTCAATGGTAAACGAGAGAGAACCCAAAGGCTTCCAATAATGAAAGCATCTGAATGGATTAGAGAATATGAGAGAGAGAAGGAGAAGGAGTTCATAGAAATGTTTGATTCGAATGGGGAGCCTATGTTCAATGATCCAGATTTCTTCGACACCTATGTTGAGAAATTTCCCATTGGGATGAAAAGGAAATCTATCTTTTATGACCTCCCTATTGGGAGCATCTTAAGATTGCCAACTTATTAGATCCCATGCATATATTTAAAAAAAATTCATCTTTTTTATGGAGGCACATATCATAGAAAAAAAGTGACACATTGGCTGTTAGGAAAGATCTTATTACTTCAAAAACTAAAAAGAAACATTGGCCAAGACGATTAGAAAGTATGAGATCAGAGGAAGGCACTGGTCCCTCTAATTCATGGTTTTTCAAAGAAGGTGATGTCCCATGGATTTAAAAAAAATATGATATATCTTTGGCAAAGGAAGTTATAATGGATGTTAGGGTGCCAACTTCATACGGGTCTTCATTACGACGTTGCTTCACTATGGATGACCATTTTTTGGGGTTGAAATGGCATGACCATTTGAATCTTCTAAGAGTATGTATAATGCCAAAAGCATGATTTTATTATTTGTTATATTAATAAATTTTAGCCCATGCGGGGATCATAAAACATAACTAATTTTGTATATTATTGCACATGTTTATAAATTTGCAGTGTCATTATCCTTTTTTCATGCATGGGTGTGTGAAACATGAATTCCCTTAAGACCTAGGACATGCAATATCTAAATTATATGCATTTGTACGTTGGATCACATCAAAGGAGATTCATGTGGCTAGCATTCCACGATGGCATCAAGAGATAATTGAGATTGTTTGTATGTTTGAGAAGGAACTGCCAATGATTTTCATGGACTTACAGGCTCATATTCTAATCCACCTGGTAGATGAGGTTGAATTAGTTGGGGTTGTTTCTTGTCGTTGGATGTTCTTCTTAGAGAGGTACATGAAGAAATTGAAAGGTTTTGTTCAACAAAGGGAAAAACCCGAGGGTCTATGGCAGAGGGGTACATATCATATGAGTCTTTCTATTATGCCAGTGATTACATCAAGCAAATCGACAACAGACTAGGTGCCGTGATTTGGGACAATGAAATGGATGAAGACAAAAGAGAAGGAGGGTTGCTCCAAACAAGTGGAAAAAAGCACATGATAAAGAGTAAGCGATTTATAAATTTTCAAATTTACAAAAGTAATTAATATTCATGTTGAACTTTGATATAATGTATATTTTGATCTCTAAGTACTATATAATGTTGGTTTGATTTCATCAGCGAACGCAGAAATTGAAGCAATCAATAAATTTGTTCTTTACAATTCTGAAGCGACACAACCATGGGTCGCATTGTACGAACAAAACAAGATGAAATGGGATAGTGACATGAAAGAATTCAGATGGTTGAATGGTAGAAGTGTGCATTATCCCAATCATTTAAAAGAAAATATGCCAAAAATATGCCCCAACAGTTGGGTTGCTGACCAAGCCAGAGAGAAATATGGTGCTACCGGTCATTACCTGCGTGCTGAAGAGGATGCGCTAAACATAGGGATTGGGTACAACAACTCAGTAATAATCTTTTTAATTTATATGTAAATTTGAAGCTTATATTAAGACATCTACATTTCATATTTTAACTATTGGATTATTATTTATAAGACACATGACACTATGATTTGTTTAAATTTTTTATAATAGGTGCATTTGTTCCCATCTATGTGGGCATATGGACACCATTTTTGCACAAAAAATGCCGATACTGGAAACATCACACCAGACTGTGGAGTAGAAGTCGAGTTCGATCAATCTAGTCTATCTAGCCACCGTGATGAAAACCTAGTATGAGGGATGTTAGGTTACGTCGGAAAGATACAAGAGATAATTGAAGTGGATTTTTCTTCTTTCCAATGTGTTATTTTTAGGTGCAAGTGGTTGGACACCTTTGATCGGAATAATGTAAAGGAATATCACGATATTAGGCTTATATGTATCAAATCTAGAAAGATGTGGGATGAAGCTAAGGAGCCCTATGTTTTCCCTAAACATTGAGACTAGGTGTTTTTTTACCAAGATGTGTTGGATAGGGATTGGTGGTTCGTATTGACACATGACCCTAGATCAAAACATATTTTTGAGAACAATTTTGTTATCATGCCATGCGAGCTAGAAGATAATGATGGTGATCATGAGAACCGAGAGTGATATGGTACATGTGTTGTTTCATCAATATTTATACTTTTTAAGATGGGTTTTTTGAAATATTAATATAATATGTATTTTGAATTAATTGGTAATTTGCATCGTGTTAATGTTAAAATCAATAATTCACTTGATAATTTGCAATTATGTTGATCTAAAAAACAATGGTGTATTGTATAAATTAATTCTTTTTTTTGTATCTAAGATCATAATAAAATAATGATAATTCTAAAGTACATTAATTTATTTGCATTATTTTCTAAACTTTATTATGTTACAATAAATCATATTATTCTAGATTTATTATTTTACAATCATTTAAAATTTACAAATTTAAAAATTTAAAAATTTTAATAAATTCATTACACATTAATACAAATTAAATTTTACAAATATTTTACATACAATTACAATTATAATTATAATTATAATTATAAATTAGAATTACAATTACAATTTTACAATTTCACGTACAATTACAATTTTATAATTTTACATATATATAATTACCATTTTACAAATTAAAAAATTACAAAAAACCATCATACAAACATCCAATTTGACTAAAAAACACATTATACAAAATCGCTAACTGCATCATCGTGATCATGATCATCTAACAAAACACTATTAACATTATATATTAACATCATCACAACACAAACATCAAATATAAATCTCATGTCAAATAACTCATGCTATCACATACACATCTATCTACAAGCTGCACATTAAATGAACATATCTAACATGACCTAACAACATACACATCATGATGATCACGAACATGTCAATTAAATACATCTTCCACATGAACATAAAATACATGGACCATATATATATATATATATATATATATATATATATATATATATATATATATATATATATATATATATATATATATATAATCGAATAATGTTAAAAATATACAACTGTAATATAAATGTCATGGATCAGCTGGTGGTAGTACAACGTCATCAATATCAATACTAGTGGACGATGGTCCAGCCTCATCTCCATGATGACTCCTGCTAGTTGCTAGTGGAGGCTCTTGCTCATATGGCATGGCGTGAGGTTAATGATCATGAGATGATGGTACGCTTCACCTCACAGACTATCCATCACGTGTTGCGGCTTGATCGGAATGTGAAACAGTCCTCATCAATCGTGTAAAAGCTATCGTAACTCCTCCGACATGCCGCATCAGGTTGTACATGTCATGCGGCATGCCTCTCCACATTCTTAATAGCCTATCATTGGCCTCTATGTCTTTGTAATGAGCAGGCCTGACGCCCGCCTCAAAAATCAATGCAATGAGTTGGTCGCCCAACTCCATCCTGTATCTAGCATCACCAAGTCGACCGTGCACCGGCGCACCAACAGGAGCAGATCTCTAATCTGCACCAGCCTCCTGATGATCCTCAGAATCTGGCATGCCCTCATCGTCATCAAGATCCACACCTGGATCAGGTGGTGGTGGCGGCATCTCCTCGCCATCAAAAGAGTTAATGTCTGCAAAATATATACAAGTAAAAAATAGTAATTAGACAATTTCATTACACAATTTAATAAAAACAAGTTAAAGAGAATGTCAGAATAAATTTAAATAAAACAGTAATATTACCTCTATCATCTGGTGGCTCATTAGCTGTGAAGAGGATGTTGGCACACCCTTGCCAACCCAACCCCCATAAAGAAAGGGGACCATAACGAAGGGATTCTCATCAACACTAGCTAGCAACTCCAGTGCATCATCTGATATCCTCACTGGAAAAAGAGTCTCCTCCCTATTGGGCATCATCTGCCCCCACATGTGCATGCGTGCCTCAATAACCGGCCTATGAGGCTGCCGAAGAAAACTAGGTCTTGTCTCTGGAAACCTCTCAAAAAATAAACAAAAAATATCTGAAGCAAAAGGGAATTTGACCCTCCCTTGTGCATGAGCACGAAATCTATCTAATGTTGTACATAACTTCCGCAAAAAAATGGCAGACCACCTGACAAGTCGTGGCTGCTGTAGTAAAGAATCAACATAATATAAAAGTGAGAAACTAATGCGTTTCCCGTCACTAGTGTTGTGTGAAATGGTCGAAATGATAAATGAGAGACACTGGACCTCCTCACGACCAAATGCACCAATACGTAACTGCCCTCCAGCGACTTGAAAATCTGCAAGAGATACAAAATGTGCTCCAATGTATCTCTGGGAGTAAACTAAATGGCTCCCCACCGCACAACCAACTGGAACCTCAAGGAATGAGGGAAAATCCACCCCTCTCCTAGATAGCCCTGTAATAAAATATACATCCTCCTTTGTGGGCGTGTACCATTGGTTGATACCAACCCAGAAAGCCTGTCGCTGGGCATTCTTCCTTCGGATAAGATGTCTCAAAAAAAAACTATGGGACTTTAGGGAAGTAGCCTCCTCATAGAACTTGAGGAGGCCTACTTGCATTAGGAGCCCCTGCGTCGCTGCTGTAATAGGGCGAGGGTATGCATCTCTCTCCCTCTCTGTTGCCTCCCACAGGCGAACCATGTTATACTGTTTTGCCTGTTGTTGTTGTTGTTGCCCCTCTTCTCTCGTTTCCCGTCTCTAAATGACTGACATATTAAACACAATTTTTTTATTAAATGACACATGTACTTAGAAATATACGTATATGAATATATTTTGAAAAATAAATAAAACAACAATCAGTGCGCAAAAAACACAGTCACACATCGGTTGCAGTGCGTCTTTCAAAATAGCGCACTCAATACGATGCACCTAATTATATTTAGTGCACCGGGGGCGGTGCTCTAGAAAATGTTTTTAGCACACCGTTGAGTATGTGTGGTCTCAAGAGGGCGGTTCACTGACTACACTATATGCCCGGGGGCGTATATCTGTATTAGCACACCGCCCTCCTCCCACTGTACATAGTCGTCGGTGCCGTATTTTAAAAGGCTGCACCGTTGACATAGGCCAAATACGGTAAGCCGTGCGCTGAAAAAAATAGCCATCCCGGGGCGGTTATTTCGGTCAACGCACCACATCACCGCTATTCAACTAGGTCAACGGTGCGGCCAGGTAACCGGCTGCATCGCTCTTTATAAAGAAAATTAAAATAACACGGTGCACCTTTGGTACTGCCCCGAAACCAGTGCAGATACCTTAGCACTAGATTACCGGGCCGAACCATTGATAACGTCGAATTGCGGTATGCGGTGCGCTGACCAAATTACGTGCCCTGAGTTGCCGCGATACCACATTGTCAATGGTGCGGCCTGGTAAACGACCGCACCACAGTTTTTAAATTTTTTAAAAATAACACAGTACGCCTTGCGGTACCGCCCCGGAACCAGTGCAGATATCATTAGCACCGGTTGCGGTGCGACCTGTAAATTTATAGGAAGCACCGCAAACCGGTGTGAGGTGAACGGCTCGAGTGCACCGTGCGACAAATAATATTTTTTTTTTTAAATGGTTAATTTTAAGGTTTTTTGAAATTCTAATCCACTAAAAGGTTTAATTATGGAAAAACAAGAAAAATACATCTACATTTACCTATCGAGGAGGCATATTGGCTGTAAAATTTGAAAAAGAAAATTTGTCCACTGTTTTATAAAATTCAAGCTGGAGATTGGTGGCAATGCGCAACAGCAGTGCATGCAATAAGTGCAATGGGAGCAGGGATGTCAAGGCGGCTCAAACAAGGATAACTTGCACCGGTGCTTGAGAGCTTTGTAGCACTGAAAAAAAGTGAAAAATGTGATTTTTTTGCCGTAATTTTTTTATTTATTTAACCCTGTTCTGGTGAGCGAGGTTTTTACTAGCCTACTGGTGCATTTGTAGTATGCCGCCCTGGGCTGTTTCTGTATTCAAGCGCTTTTATGAGGAACTGGGGAAACATATCTATAACGCAACAGTTCTCTATAGTAATATGATGCACTGGGCATGGTGTTTGGTGAGCCAATGATTTATGTGGTTTTTCGGCTGCAATTTTTCTTTTATTTCACCCTTTTCCGATGCGCAGTGTTTATGGGGACCCCGATGCATTTCCATCATTCTGCCCTAGGCGGTTTATGTTTAGCTTTCCTTTTATCAGGCACCAATGCTGACGAGTTGACATGCACTGGTGTTGTTCCTTAATTAAACGCACTGGGCAGGTGTGTACGGAGCGCATGGTTTCCGATGTGCCAATGTTTTGTGCGGTTTTTTGGCCGTAATTTTTTTTATTTAACCATCTGCCAGTGCGCGGGGTTTATGGGAGCCCCGGTGCATTTTATTTATTCCACACTGGGTAGTATCTATTTTCGCGTACGTTTTTGGAAGCACCGGTGCGGTAGAGATGTAAGGAATCGGTGTTGTATAGGAATATGACGCACCGGGCGGGTGTGTTAGGAGCGCATGGATCCCCGTGTGCCTATGTTTTGTGCAGTTTTTTGGATGTAATTTTTATTTATTTAACCCTGTGTCAGTGTTCGGGGATTTCAAGGTGACCCAGTGCATTGGCGACCCGGTTCATTTAAGGGCAGCCCGGGTGGTTTCAGTTTTTGCGTATTTTTTATGAAGAGTCGGTGTGAAATTTATTTAAAGTAATAGTGCTCTACATAAATACAACGCACCAGGCGAGTGTGTATGGAGAGAATGATTTTCAGTGTGCCAATTTTTTAATGGAACTAGTGCTTTCTCTTGTTGAACGCACCGGTGCATTTTACGGTGATAAGAGCACCAGACAAAAGACATCCGCAAAAACCTCCGCTCGCCAACCTCCTCTAGGAACCTCCACTAGAAACGGATGTCTGGGGTATTTTTACAAGGGTTTCCTCAAAAACATCCGCTAGAGGGTCTTTTCCTTGTAGTATATGGAGTAGTTTTCAAATGTTCCATATTTGCGTCATCTACCTCATCTTCTTCCCTTGGATCTCTAATAGAGGAAACAAAGAGTGAATTGCTAATAAAACCATTAATAATGTCATCCTCTGTTTCATCCTTAAAGTATTGTGTTTTTCCAAGTGTGAGGAAAGGTAGGGAAAAACCAGATTCAAGTTCAAATTCGTCCCACCAGGGACTACTCAAATCCATATGTGGTTTCATTGAGGGGTAAAGGTTCAGGTTCTTAGTGGCTTGTCCATCTGAGATCACCATAGATCTGGATCTACATCTGATATATGTGTCTACGGTGGCTAGTCATTGTCTCCCCAAGATTAAAGGATGACCCACAAGGTTGGATTTAGTTTGCAAAATGAGAAAATCATCTGGATAATTCCAAGAAGCTACAATGATCACCACATATTCTATCATTCCCTCAGGCTTGAAATGGGATCTATCTACTAATTCAAGCACTGTAGGTGTAGGTCTGATTTGATGAAGTCCTAGGGAGATAAAATTATCTTTGGTCATTACATTAATGGATACCCCTAAATCAATCAAAGTGTTAGTTATGGGTTGGTCATCAATATGGAAAATTACTGTAGGATTCCATGGGTCATTATATTTAGTCAGCAAAGGTTGATCAATAATTAGTTCGGACAGTTTCCCCATAACATCGATAATAGCAAGGTCTTTTGGCTTCCTTCTAGGCCTTTTGACACACATGTTTCTCATTGTTTTGGCATAGATAGGTACTTCCTTAAGAGCGTGTGATAGTGGAATCCGCACATGCAAATTCTATAATTCCTTGAGGAACTCAGATTTAGTTTGTGAGGCTGGCCTGGCTTCAATTAATAGTTGAGGGTATGGACGATCCTGAACCCCAACAGCTGAGTCAGCTATCGCAAATGCACCAGCCTTGCTAGGGTTGGATGATGTAGAAACAAAAGGCTTCCCCAAGCTGGCTGCTAGAAGTGTAACACCAGGTGATGTATCAGTTGTTACAGGTGTAACAAATGTTTCAGAATCGAATATATCCTTTCTAGGTGACTCACATTCTTCCTTGGTAAGGGTGGGAGTATGATCTGGTCTGATTACTTTTCCTGATAAAATATGAACCTCATTAAGCCCAATAGGAGTGATAAGATAATTCTGGAAAGTAATCGGGGCATCTATGCTTTGAGTTGCCTTATTATTTAGATTGGAGTTAGGTTGCATAGGTAATTGGGGTCGGACAGGAGGTGCTGGAGTTTGAA
>CM076584.1:663090060-663225060 GCA_034641835.2 Pinus albicaulis | reverse complement strand
ATAGCTCTTCTGTAAGGGTGTTCTTCTGGGAGGAATAACCTGGAGCAATCATACATTGGTTTTCGTAGGTCCTTGGGCCATCTAGCTTTCAGAGAAGGTCCACAAAATTTACATCCAAAATACAATTTTGTTACAAGACCTGGGAGATTATTGTATGCAATTTATATGCATGCCTCGTTAAAGAATATCATGAATATCAGAAAAATTACAATGAATTAAATAGCTAATATGTCAAAGAATATTACTATGTATATAAAAAAATCAATAAACATGTAATTTACCAGAGCAAACTGCCAAGCCTGGATAATCATGTGTCGTGTAAGAAAATATGCCATACAATGTAAAAATCCTCTCTACTTTGATGGGTCTTGATACATCATATACATTTATCCCATCCCATAATTCCTTCAATTCATCTACCGGTGGTTGTTAGTAGACATCCATATTCTTCACTTGTCCTCTACCAGGGACTATGAGAGCCAACATAAGATGTTCGTTCTTCACGAACAACCATGGGGGGATATTGTTATTAATCACTAATACAGGCCAAACAAAATATTTGGTGTTCTGGAGGGAATATGGGTTGACGCCATCCATGGCTATTTTGAGTCGTAGAATTCATACTTCATCCTTGAATATTTTGGTCCATGTATCCTCTATATGCTTCATGAATATTGAATCAGTTGGGATTCGTATAAATCCAAACTCACTTCTGTGTGAGGCATGCCATCCCTGCAACATAGCTAATTATTTGTAATGAAAGAGCCTTTGAATCCTTGGGATTATAGGCATGTGCCTCAATATCTTAAAAAGAGTACCATGTGATTTACCCCTCTTTTCTTATTTATCATACCTGTCATGCCCACATTTTAAACATATCTCTTTGTCTACATATTCTCCTCTATATAGAATACAATCATTTAGACATGCATGATATGATATGTACTCAACACCCAACATTTTCAACAATTTCTTTGCCTCTTCGCAGCTACCAGGCAAGACATTATTACTCGAAATAACCTTATCTTTGAATAACCTATAGTTGGTGATCATGGAAAATATTAATAAATGTACACTAATGCTGATATAGTTAATAATTTTCATAAAATTGACCATTTGTAATTTTCATTGTGTACTGATTGTATTTCTCAAATTTACGTAAGGGAGGAGTTTATAGTAACTTACCTCAAAATTTCCGAGAAACATGCATTCGATAAGCCAAATTTTTCTTTCAATTTCAATAGTAACATCATTGTCCCTAGTTGGGTAGACTTTGACTAACTTCCAGGTCCAAAGAGAGGGGTGGTGGAAGCAAATTTAAGGCTTTTGAAAAATGTGTTAGTGATATGAGCATCATCCCCTAGTTGATCATTCTTTTGGAGTGCATCTAACAACATTGTCTCCATGGACGTCATATACCTTAATTAAACATCCATACCAACCTCTATTTTATTGCCTCCATTACCAGCGTGTGAAGAACTAATATTGTTGTGGTCATTCCTAATTGGTGAATCTGGACGCAGCGGGAATTGTATCGGTGGTTGATTCCACAATTCTTAGTATCGTTCCTCTCTGATTTTTTCTCTTAATTCAGTCTTCTCTCGATTTGACATTTAAATTCGTGGAGTGCAACGGAAGATGGTAGGTAGGTCACTCATCATCACTAGAATCCTGATAATTTAAAAAAAAATATTTGTACATGATTAGTAGAAAATATATGATATCAATTAGTAAGCACGTTGACAATATTGCATGATTAATTGGTTTGACAAGTAATTACATTAATCAATATACCAAAAAATTATAATTATTACCATAATTGTCCCAGGATTGTGGCTAGAAGATGCAATATTGTTACAATTGGCAGGGTGAAGCGGCTGTCCATTTTCATCTACCAAATGCGTATTGCGGTATGCTGCTCCTGATAAGAGCTTCCGATGTTTTGGAGTTGTTTGAATATTTTGTGCATCTGAACTCGATTCTAAATCTGCATGAACCTAAAAAATTTTATACATTATAAATTTAATTAAAATGTGCATGATTTACATGGATAGAAAACATATATTAAATTAGATAATGAAAATATAAATAAAATATAAAGTAAATATTACTTCTCAAGATGGATAGGGAGAACTCTGCAATGGACTTCGAAAAATATTATGGAACAAGGTGGATTTTGAAGAATTTTCCATTTGATATAATTATGATATTTTCTCCCTACATTTGAGCAAAATCAACAATAAATTTTGGTGTACACACCTGAAAGTAATTTTGGTGCCTTAAAAATGGACTTCTTGTTATCGGTGCTAATGTACAGATAACTGCACCGATGCATTTTAGTTACTGCATATCGGTGCCATGTTATAAATTGACGCACTGGTGCGGTGCTATTAAGTGATGCACCAGTCACAAATAACTGCAAATAAAGTGCAACTCTATTTTTTTTAAGTGAAAAAAAAAGAGGTAAATTGAAAAATGGACGACAAAATATTTTCGAAAATTTAATTTCATAAAAAAATTCTTTAAATACTAAACATTTTTCATTATTTTACTATTTTTGCAAAACATTTCATCTAGAGATTTGTAGGAGACATACTGGGAGCAAGAGAGCATGAGAGCACTGTGGAGCAGCGAAATACATTCGAACAAAAGTATTCAAACAATTAGAATTCCAAACCTCTGGTGATTCAAACCTTGTAGCATATAATTTCAAACGATCTCGTGATTAAATTTTATTGTTTTTTTTACCTTTCATGCAGTAAGTAAAAAATTTCAATTTGTTCATTTTCAGAAACAAAAAAGTCCATTTTTACCCTAAACCCTTCTTATTTTTGTATTTACCCTTTCTTCTCCCTGTTTTTGTGATTTTAGAATTAGGGCTTTTCATTTTAGATTTTTAATGTTTTTATTTCTCTATATAGGCCTATGAAAACCAACCCTCATCAGAATTTGGATCAGGGCCTAAAATTAGCTAAAAATTCAAAGTGCTAAAAATTGTTTCAAACCGAAACGACTGGATATAGTTCGTCGCGAGGATTGGGCGCAACTCGTTTCATCAAAATCTGAGTTCATATGATTGATTTATCATCTGCTATTAATTTTCCAAAACAGACAAAAAAGGAGCATAACAGGTACATTGCTGATGTGGCAGGTACAATCAACATTGCAGGAATATTCTCCAGATTGTAGCCAATGACACTGTGACAAGTGTCGTCTTCAGATTCGCGAGATGGGTTTGTGAAAGGAAAAATTTCCCAATGACCTCGAATATTCTTCCTAAGTTTGAATTTGATTTTTTTTTAGGTTGGAGCACAACCCAACCAAAGGGTGCCATGTGTCCTCTATGGTGGGCCCTCTCCAACCCTTGGTCTGAATTATATCATGGAAGGCTGAATTATCATTTCATATTTAAGGTTGGACATTAGGGTTGAATGGCTTTTATTTAGTGGCACATATTATTTTTAAACCTAAGTTCTAACCTAGGCTAAGGGTGAAAGCTATGGTGGCGGATTAATATACATTTTTATTTACCCTAAGTTATAATTCTATGGTCGGATCACATGAATATTATGGCACATATGCCATAACCCAAGTCGAAACCATATGGGTTGTAACCATGGCAAATATCACATGTGGAGGTTTACTATATGTGACGGAGGGGCATATATATAGGTTGGGAAAGTTCTAATTCAAGTGGAGATGGAACCTTATGGTTGGAAAAGTTCTAATTCAAGTGGAGATGGAGCCTTATGGTTGGAAGAATTTATAACATATAGTCTAATGTTGCAAAATATATATATTATGATGAGGGGTGGAGGTCGGGTTCGACCTCGTGACCTCCCCCATAACAGCGCCACCACGAACCACCAAGCCACTGCATCAAGTCTTGAAAGAATATGGTGTGTGCCAATAATTATTCCGTTCAAATGGTACCGACGAACGGAGAAATGGGCCAACCCCGTGGGGCCAGCCCCCATGCCATGTGACCATGGCACATAACTAGGAGCTCCGATGCAAATCTAGCGAGATTTTTTCAATGCGTTTAATTAAACTTAAAACGCGGTAAACCAACGTTAATCTGTCATTAGCGTATTAAACTATGCTTATCCATTTAAAACATGCTTATCCACCCTAAACTCACTTAGCGCTAATTAAGCCAAAAATTAAGTTGGCTGATTTTCTGGAGGCGCACCATTTTTGGCGGTATTTCCAATTTTGGAAAATTAACTAACAGTGTTTCTAGTTTTAGAGGAGAAATTGGGGAAAGTTGGTTTTGGTCATAGCTCTGATCGAGGTGGATATTGGTGGCCACCCGGCTATTCCACTCGGGGCCTCACCATTGTCTATTTCAGTTTTTCAGTTTCGACACAACTTACTATTTTTAGTAGTTTTTCGGGTCCTGAACTTCCAGAGCCGTTTTGAGGCCCTAAATTGAGATCGTATGCCAAATTCATGTCCCCAAGAATTTGAAACACCAATTTACCCAAATGGGGCCCATAGTTTGGGCGCTTCATCTTCTACGATTAGGTTTTTGGACGTTTAGAGTTCTCCATTGTTTCTCAATAATAAATAGGCTCTCAAACCTCATTGTAACACAGTTTAAACGTCTATAGCCGCCACATATCTTCGCAGAGATTTGCTACCAGAACCCTAGCTAGTTTATTTCCATTCTGTCTATAATCAAGTTTCAGTTCTTTGATGTTAATGAAATGAAGTGTTGTTTCCGCTGCATCTTTGTATTTATGGTTATATGTGTATTCTGTTGTGTTCCTACATAAATCTGGATCAGTGGTATCAGAGTGGTCTACTTTTTCTCGATTATTCTTTGCATGTTCCCAACAAGGTTGGGGTATAAGGAGTTAGAGCTCAATCTGGTGGAACCTTTGCAAGTTCAGCCTCGCAAACCCCAACAGATGCCCATGGGGGACGAAAAGAAAGATGAGGGAGCAGGAGATCCTATCAAAAAATTGCTCAAGGAGGCCCTTGAACAACAAAGGAACGCAATGATGGATAACTTTTCCCATATCCTTCAACGACTGCCCATCGGTGGCACATCTTCATCCAACAACCACTCTGGAGGTGCGACTCCCTGTAAGGTACAAGTAAAATTTGACATTCCCATATTTGAGTGTCAAATAGATGCAAATGTCATGGATAGATGTTTGAATCTATTAGAATGATGTTTTTTGGTTCATGACTTTTCCGACTGGGAGAAGATTATTTTTGCACTCCTCAAAGCTACCCCCCATGTCAAGGACTAGTGGGAAACCTACTGTGAGAAAAAGGATGAGACATAACCCTCTGTGTTCTCAGTTGTACCCACTTGGAATTCTTTCCGAGATGCCATCAAGGAACAATACTATCCCGTGGGGAGCTATAAGGACAAGTACGTACAATGGACCACGTTGCGACAACAAAGGGATCAAGATGTTCATAAGCTAACGAATATGTTCCATACCCTACGCACAAAGTTGGGTATCAAAGATTCAGAGAAACATTTGGTGCTAAAGTATCATGGTTGTCGGCATAGACACATTCAGGAGGAAATGGAGTTCCTCGACATCTCCTCACTTGGTACAACATACCGGTATGTTGCTAAGATTGTGCAGAAATTCAAATAGAAAAAGCGAGACTTTGGATCTGTGAATCAAAAGCAAGGGAAAGGTGCCACCAAACTGCAAACCAAAGGACAAAGCCAAGGCATGGCAGCCCAAGAAAACCTGCCAAAGCCACAAGCAGAGAGAAAAACTGTGAAGCCAAAGAAGGACATGGGAAAGTGGTGTGAGTTGCATAAGAGCTCCACTCACAACACAAGTGAGTGTCGGGCCAAGCAGTTGTTGGTGGCCTAGATGAGGGCTTCTGAATTAGATGCATGCTTTGACTCTGAATCAGAACCTGACAAGGGGAATGACAGAGGGAATTAGATTATTGATGCGGAGCCCAATGCCAGCAGATGTCATGAGCCGGTTCAATGGGAGCCGAAAGAACCTCATTTCAGCAGATGTCGTGAAGCGGTTGGGCTTGCCATCCACAGTGCACCCACAACCATACATCATTGGGTGGCTTCACCAAGGACGAGATCTTCGCGTCAGCCAGCAGTGCCACCTTCCCTATAGCATCAATCCCTTCATGGATGAGGTATTGTGTGACATTGCTCCTATTGATGTTTCTGATGTATTATTAGGCCAACCATACTTGTGGAAGCGACATGATGTGTATGAGTCCCGACCTCGTGCTGTTATTGTGACTTTGGGAAATAAGTTGTATAGGATACTAGAGGTACCACCGCCTCCCACTATCTCTTTGGTTATTGAAAAACAATGCAGTAAGCTCATTTCCCAAACTAGGAAATTTGTTTTCCTGATGATCTGCCCCCAAGGCAAGAAGAAGATTGTGGCCATGACCTCTAGACATGGCTCCTCTACACGACAAAAACAAATGGACAAGGTTGTGGAGGAGTACGAGCACATTTTCACCTCACCCACAGGGGTGCCTCTACACTGTCATGTCAAGGACCCCATTGACCTGACCCCAAGTGCGCCGCTACCCAATGGACCGATCTATAGGTGCTCTATTCTGGAGAATGATGAAATCAAGAGGCAGATTCAGGAGCTACTGCAGAAAGGTCACATCCGGCCAAGTTCATCGCCCTGTGGGAGCCCGATGATGTTGGTACAGAAGAAGGATGGGACTTGGAGACTGTGTAGTGACTATCTGGCACTGGACAAGATCACTATCCAGAATAGGTACCTGATCCCATAGATCGATGACCTTCTGGACCAACTCAAAGGGGAAAAATATTTTAGCAAGATGGACTTGAAGTCTGGGTATCACCAAGTACCAATCGAACCCATTGATGTGTGGAAGACTGCCTTCAAATCCAAGGAGGGCCTTTTCGAATGGCTCGTCATGCCTTTCGGGTTGACGAATTCTCCCGCAACCTTCATGAGGTTGATGGATGACATCTTGTGTCCATTCACCAACTCATTTTTAGTGGTGTACTTGGATGACATTTTGATCTTAAACCAGACTTGGGAAGAGCACCTCCACCACATCCGAGAAGTCCTCCAAACACCACGGCAACACAAGTTGCATGCCAATTTGGAGAACTGCACTTTTGGCATGACTCCGGTTCAATATCTGAGATACATTATTGATGAAAGGGGGGTGCATGTGGATCCATCCAAGATCCAAGTCATTCAGGATTGGCCAGCCCCAACCACTCTAACAGAGCTTCGCAGCTTTCTAGGTCTTGCTAATTTCTACCGCCAGTTCATGTTGGGATTCTCTCATATCACTTGGCCCTTGAGTCAAGTCGCCAAGGGAGGAGCGAAAGAAAAATTATTTTGGTCAGAATCTCAAGAGAAGGTGTTCGTAGAATTGAAACATCGCCTCTATTTTGCCCCAGTGCTCACATTACCATACTTGCAACAACCATTTGAGATCAAGATAGATGCCTCTGACTATGCTATTGGGACAGTTCTTACTCAACAAGGGCATCTAGTGGCATATCACAGTGAGACATTGTCTGACACAGTGTGTAAATATCCCACTTATGACAAAGAAATATATTCCATTATGCAGGCGTGTCGAAAATGGAAGCATTACATTTTGGGGAAGGAAACAATCATCCACACAAACCACCGACCCCTACAGTTCATACATACACAAGGGAAGTTGCAGAACGATCGCCATCAGAAGTGGTCCACATATCTACAACAATTTCATTTGAACATCAAGTACAAGAAGGGTAGCACCAATAATGTTGTCGACTGCCTCAGCCGACCACTAATCATGGCCATAACCACAGTTATCAACTCTTGTGGGTACGAGACTTCTGATTGGCCGCTTCTCTACAAGAGCTATCCAGAATTCAGCCACACATACAAGGCATTATTGGGGGGTACGCAAGTTCCAAATTTTCACCTCTAAGATGCACTATTATGTCACACGAGACACATTTGTGTTCCTTCAAGCGAGCATGCCAAGATGATATGGGAAGTGCAATACAGTCGAGTTGCTGGGAATTTTGGGGTCGAGTAAATAGTGGCAGTACCTTAGAAGTATTTCTATTGGCCAAACCTTCAACAGGATGTCGGGAAGTACATTAGATCCTGCACTTCTTGCACCATTGCCAAACCAACCAGCAAGAAGCAAGGGCTCTATACTCCGCTACCTACCCCTAGTCGACCTTGGGAATCTATCTCCATGGATTACATGTCATGGCCTCCCTTCTACTAAGCATGGAAACGACTATGTTTTCGTGTTCATCGACAGATTCTTGAATATGGCCATTATGGCAGCCTACAAGAAGAATATCACAACAGAAGCCATTGCTAAAATATTCTTTGAATGAGTGTGGGTTCACTTTGGGATCCCACAGTCTATCATATCAGATCGTGATAGCAGGTTCCTCGGCACATTTTGGTCCAAACTCTAGTCAATGTTGGACACCAACCTCACCAAGTCCACAACTTTCCATCCCCAAACTGATGGCTAGACAGAGGTCATCAACAGGATGATTATACACATTCTGGACATGTACAATTCAAAACATCCATGCACATGGGATGAGAGCCTCCCCTATGTACAACACAGTTATAACTGGGCTCTCCATAGCTCAATCGGCCATAGCCCCTTTAAGGTTGGCTTGGGATTCCACCCACTATGTCCCATTCACGTAGCCATGCCATTTGCAGCTACTCTAGCTGATTCGGCTCATGTCCAGTCTGAAGCTGAAAAAGAAAATAACTTCATCAAGTGCATTCAACACATCCACCAATAGGTTCATGACATATTGGATAGAGCCAATGCTAAGTACAATAAACGACATGATCAACATCGGGTGCCACACAACTTCCAGGTGGGCGACAAAGTGTCGCTACATTTGTAGAAGGAGCACCTCACTGGACCCCACCGAAAGCTTCACCTGCTCTAATATGGGCCATACACCATCACTAAGGTTGTAGGGAACAATGCCTTTGAGCTCAATATTCCACCATTCCTTGGTTTGCACCCAATATTCAATGTAGACTGCCTTCGTCCCTACTTCCCACCTCTAATGGACACCTATGACATTGCAGAAGAACTCACACCAAAAGAGTTAAACCCAGACTGCATGGAACAGGCCACCACAGATTGTATCATGGACATGCAAATAAAGAACACTCTCCAATGGAAGATCTAATTGTATCGGGTTGTCAAAGCTGGCCAACTCCTGCACCAAGGCAAGTGGTTCACCGGGGACCAAGTTCAGCAGAAGTTTCCTCATCTGATGGAGGAACTCAATGCAATGGGGACCATTGCTTCCTAAGGGGGGAGGAATGATCCAGGTGGATATTGGTGGCCACCCACCTATTCCACTTGGGGCCCCACCATTGTCTCTTTCACTTTTTCACTTTCGGCACAACTTACTATTTTTAGCATTTTTTCAGGTCCTGAACTTCGAGAGTTGTTTTGAGGCCCTAAACGGAGATCGTATGCCGAAGTTACGTCCCAGAGAATTTGAAACACCAATTTACCCAAACGAGGCCCATAGTTGTGGCACTTCATCTCCTAGGGCTAGGTTTTTGGACGTTTACAGTTCTCCATTGTTTTTCAATAATAAAAAGGCCCTCGAGCCTCATTGTAACACAATTCAGTGGTCTGTAGCCACCACATCTCTTCTCAGAGATTCACTACCAATACCCTAGCTAGTTTATTTCCATTTTGTCTCTAAGCAAATATCAGTTCTTTGATGTTAATGAAATGAAGTGTTATTTCCGCTGCATCTTTGCATTTATGGTTATATGTGTATTCTATTGTGTTCCTACATAAATCTGGCTCAAACTCACTCAATTTTTGACCAAATGAAGCTCAGTAAAATTCATCCTTAGAAATTTTCCATGCTGGGAATCCATTAGACCAGGTTGCAGAGGCAGAAAAGGCCATCTTTAGGTGCTTTTGTGTGTTTTTAAGATTTTTGGAGGCTAGGGCCACCAGGTGTTCGGGTAATTGCCAGAGCATCCAGAGTCCAAATTCAGCAAAAAAATAGTCATTATTGGGAGATTATAATGTTTTAAACTCATCAGAATAGGTTCCAAGAGGTTTTGAATCTTGTAACAACAATTTGAGAACATTTGAATATAATACAAAGGTCACACTATGAAGCTGGACCAAGGAGATGTAGCCCAAGGGGGGTGAACTCCTTTATAAAAATTCTCTATGTTAAGCTCTGTTATATGTTGTTGCTGTGTTTACTATTGATTTTGTTCTATCATTTAAAATTATGATTTTTAAGCTTACGAAAAAATCATAATTTCACTACGTACATTGTTTTCCAATCACATGCTCTTAAACAAACTCATGAAGGATAAGTAAAACAATGCAAAGAGATATTTATATCTAGAAATTAAAATAGCACAACATTAACTGGAAAGTAATTTAAGTTCAAACCCACTGGATGACTTGCATAGTCGGATCCCAATCCATGTCGGCCCTTGCATGAATTAAAAAAAACATAATTTTTTTAATCGGTGCACCCGACATAACCTAGCATGTCAGTGCATTGGATTATCCCAGTGCACCATGTACTTACTGTTTGATAAAAAATTATAAAAAAAAAAATATTTTTAATCCATGCACCATATGTAAAATAGGGCACCGATGCGCTATTTCATTATGGCGCACTGCGAACGTACTGTTTCGCAAAAACAATTTTTTATTGTGTTAATCCATGCACCATGTAACATATAACGCATTGTACCTGGTCTCCTAGTTAACAGAGAGCACCGTATGGTGGTCCCTTGTTTGTGCGAGGCGTTTATAAGGATAGGCCGCACCGCCCCCTCCACGACACCATATGCTACAAAAACTAACAGTAGACGATTTTTATTATTTTTTCCATGTTAGTCGATGCGGTGGTTGACATGTAACACACTGGTGCTCCTTGTTGTAATAGAGCACCGTACGATGTTTTATACTATTTGGGCGGTGCATTTATAAGACCACCACACACCGACGTTGGTGTGTACACCATGAAAAGCGCACCGATTTCTTGATATATATTTTTTAACCTGAAAAATTGACAATTTATTTATAAAATATATTAATTAATGATATAGTACAAGTTTCATATTGATAAAGAAATGGATTACAAGAGATCAAGTAACAAAAATATTGATAACACATCAAGAAAAGAGAAAAAGGAAAGTTCTTTGTAAATTATTTACAAAAAATATTATTTTTGAACTATATGTAAGTTTAACTAATATGTATTCTTTACTGTGTTTCATGATGAGCCACAAAATGACGAAGCTCGATAAGATTATTTTTGATCTAGGACTAGAAGAGCATAAAATCTTGATGGAAAAATTCCAAAAGGATGAATCAGGTGAATGAAAAATTACTATCGATCCAATATGATTTTATTTTTTTAATTTTCATTACTAATGTACTTAAAATTATGATATAAAATGTTTCAAAAAATATATTAATTCACATTTGTCTAATGTTCTACAGGGACCAACAACTTAGAAAATGAATGTTGTTCTCAAAAAAGAAAAAAAATAGAACATGCAAATGAAAATGAATTTCTCCTTAGCTCATTTGGAGTGGTGTTGGAGGTTAACGAAATGGGGGAAAACTTTTACTTGAGGGATCTAGTGGAACGAATGTATAGACATTCTTTCCACCTACAATGCAAAAATCAATCCAATGATTCCAAGAACCAAATTTTATCTAAAATACTGGAAGAGTTTCCAAAGAATTGGTCAATGGGACATGTCAGACTTTTAATAGCAAAAACATACAAAAAAAAAAAAGGAATGAAAAAGTAATATTCCTTTAAACGTTTTCTAGAATTATTTATAAATAAATTTATAAATATCACTTTTGCTATATTTACTTTTCATATATCAATATAAAATTAAATATTTTATTGTCATGTTACATTTTTAGGAAGATTATGAAAATATCAAAAGATGAACGAGATGATATCAGAAATATGCTCGTAGGAATGTCCAAAAAGGTGTACAAGGAGATGGTCAAAGAAATAGACAAAATTGCATCACAAGAGGAGCCATGTCAACAACAATGTGCTTCAAATTTAATATATAATCATTGAATTTTTCAATCATTAGGTACAATAAATAAATAATTTAGCATTAAATATTAATTTTCAAGTATGTTATTGTAGAAAAGAAAAGAAAATGGAACCCATTCAGCACATAAAACAGGACGACAATGAAGAAAAGGGTTGATATATAAGTTTGTGAGTAATTGTTACTTCCTTATAACAACTTAAATAGATTTCATTTTTGTACATTTTAAGTTGTTTTACAAAAATCATCATTGAATGTCCTCAAATATGTGTTAGCATACAAAGAAGAACCATGAGACGAAATGATTGACATTAGGTTAAATATGGGTTGTGAGTATATGTTGCAATATCAAAACTTAATTGTGGAATTTGTAAGCATCTATCGATCTTATTTTACTTAGCTTTGTCTATAATTAATAGAATAAAAAAATCTTTTATATTAAATATATGATTTTTTAAGGGGTATAAAACTTGCAAGAAACAAAGTATGGAACTGTGTCAACAGATGAAATCTTGAAATATGGCATACTACATTGTTTTGAAAGAATGTGTATAGTTCATGAGTCAATTATTGCTATGGTACGTCATTTATTTTCGATTTACATTGATGTATATTTTTTAATATTGAAATTTTCATTATTCTCACCAATGTATATACATTCATTATAGTTTATTTTTATGTTTGTAGATGGAAGGTGAAGAAGAAGAAAACAATCAACACTGTGAACAAAAGATTCCTGAAAATAACCCCCAAGTCATGGAAGTAGCTCGAGCAGTGACAACAGTTCAAGCGAAGAATGATGATCATTGTGTTTAGATATCAAAGCAAGACGTATTTTTTGAAATATTTGTCTGTGAAATCAGACATTTTGTTTAATGTAAAGGACATAGTGTCCCAATTGAAAGACAAAGGGATACCAATAATTGTCCTATTTTGTATGACAAAGATTATCTTATATATATATATATATATATATATATATATATATATATATATATATATATATATATATATATATATATATATATATATATATATATATATATATATATATATATATATCTGTGTGTGTGTGTGTGTTTTAATTTATTCTGTCGTGTTCTCCATTGTCGTTGTGAAATGTAACACCACTGATTAAATTTATGGATGATTAAATATTATAATGAAGAGATATGAAATCTGATGATATGATATAAAAAATTAATCAAAAAATCACATTCAAATGTACTAATAAAAATTTAATTGATATGAATACTGTTATAATATATGTGTCGTCTTTTGATGAATAATGGATTTTAAAAAATCACAATAATTATGATATGATATAAAAAATTAATCCCAAAATCACATTCAAATGCATTAATAAAAATTTAATTAATATGAATATTGTTATAAGATATGTTGATTTTTGATGAATAATGAATTTAAAAAATCACAATAATTGCACTGTTACAAGTCGATGTTTCTAAAAAATACTAAATGAAGACCGGTGCATGTCAATTATTGTACATCGGTTCGTTTCTACAACATGTGGGCACCACATAAATACCAATACCAATTATAAATCTCGTTGTGTTTATGTGATACTACGCACCAGTGCTTTTATGTGAGACTGCAAACCGATGCGTTTCAATGACCTATGGGCACTGCACAAATACCAATATGAATTAGAACAATCCATGCATTTGTTTGATACTGTGCACCGGTGCACTTCTATAAAACTACATAACAGTGCGTTGATACAATAGATGGGCACTGCAAAAATCCCGATACCAATTAGAATGGCCCCGTGTGTTGTATCACCTACAGCACGCTCGATGCGATTGTATACCTTTACTGCCCGGTGCATGCACCTTCGACCGCCCCGTGTCGACCATCTCTATGACACGCATTGGTGCGTTGAAACCTTAGTATCGCACCGATGAAAAAACCATCCGTAATAACCTCCGATTGCCCAGGTTTTTTTATATGTGTTGAAATTCTGTTAAAAGCTCTGCCAAAACATCTTTTACCAAAAACATATGTTATAGCAAATGTTTTTTGACAATTTTGGCCAATTTTGTAACACTAAAAACCTCCTTTATAACCTCCGCTAGATGGTCTTTTCCTTGTAGTGGGTTTCAAGGGCAGGTTGAAAGGGAAAGGTGATTGGGACCGAATGGGTGGGAGATCGATAAGGGTTGAGGGGGATCTCATTAATCCGCTTTCCTATCCCAAGCTACATTGAATGGTTCTAATAGAGTATTCAAAAGGGAATACTTTCATCTCAAGATGATCGATACTGGAATTTTCAACGGTGGCAACACTATTGAGATTGCACCAACAGTTGAGGATGATGAATCTCAACAGTGTCACCACACAAAAATCCACAATAAAATTCATATCTGCATAATGAGTATATACACATATATAGGTTTGTATATACAGGGATTGTTTTCTCCAAAAATTCTTATAAGAAATTATTAATTATGATTATGATGAAGCTCCAATTGTGTTAATTACTCTATTAATTAATTATTAATAGATTTTTATGCATTTTATAAGAAGATTAATGTGTTCCATGTAGAAATTAAATTTGAAAAAGAGTTATGTATGCATGTAAGATATAAAATTATTGTGGATATTGTTAGCGCTCTAAACTATTTCTAGAATAAGGTGGACATCTCACAAAAAAACAAAATCATTACATGTTACTTTGTTGGGTCTAAGCCCTAAGTGCCAAACATTCTTAGTTATTCAGAGGCACTTTAGCATTCTCAAGTGCTGCGAGGAACCCTGAAGTTCTTCCACGGTTTAATCGTTGGGAAGTCACACCTTTATGACTTAAACGTCTATTAGGTCTAGACAGATTAGGATCATGTGATGAAGAGAACGACCATTTAAACATTGATCTTAAAAATCTATTAATACTCATTATTATTATTTTCTTTATCTTCCGATGCCACCCCTCACTCCCCCCCACCCCCACCCCCCCCACACACACACATATAGGTAATTTACAGACTTAATTTAATTGTAAATGTAATGTATTTAAGAATATTAGAAAAATCATAAAATTTTAAAACATATTTCAATAAGAGAAAGGATTAAATGTATAAGCTTGACACTACATTGTCCTTTCCTTTATTGATAAGAGTTTTCACTTTCCTGTAGTTAGCTGGTGAAGGAGTGCTTCCTTTAGCTTTGTAGTTTAAAATTAGGTGTACATGTCATGGATATATATTGAGGTCACTTCCAATAATTACATCCAAGAAGGATACCAATTTTAATACAACTCTACTATATTCCTCTCTTTTCAAGATTAGTAAGAAAACCAGATGTTGTAGCCCATTTTATCACATCTGGTTAATAGGCTTGTAAATTGGATCAATCCATATTTGTGAACATGTAATGTTGTCATCATCCCTACGCAAAGCCCTAATCATGACCTTTCAAATCACCGATTTTTTGGGTCTAAGTACTAAAAATTAGCGCTTTTAATCCCCAACACATCCTTTCCATTTAGAGACCTCCGTTCAATGCTAATTTCTCTCATCTATAACAACATTGATTAAAAACAACTTTCTCCTTGCTAGGGGTGTGCTTATTCCAGAAATTCGGGAAAATTAAAAAGAATCCCAAATCTTCCTCTTCCAGAAGCTTCTAGGGGTTGTTTTAACTGTTTACCATTGATAAGAAGCTCGAATCCTATATATAATCCTACCTTGGAGATTTCACCTCTTATCCCTTGAGCTCTTCTTCCTCTCTTAAGTGGATCTCAAACTTAGATTGGTAAATGGATAAGAATTCTTAAACTACGACACTCCTATAAATTTACTTTCATCCACAATATCAGGGTTGGATTTTGGAGACTAATCATGCCCTCATGATACTTCCTTGAATATGAGAGAATCATCATCTTTACGCATTAGCGTGACATTGAGGTGTGATTTATGACAAGGAAGGAAAATTAAACTTGGTGAGATATCTACAAGGTTAGCTACTATTGTTGGTTGTAAACTCTCTCCTGTTTCTATTAATACAAAGAATATCTTGTTTTTCTATATATGTTGTGTTACATTTACATCCATGTACTTTAATGCCTCGCTGACATTGAATAAATTAATTGAATTATGCTACGTTGATGTTATAGATATTTTTCTTATTCCACTTGAATGTGCAAGTTATAATTATAATATTCGAAGCTATGATTGGATCTTACAAGCTAGGAGGAATGTAAATCTTGTGGCATATTCCAAGTAGGCCTCTTTCCCATATTTCAATTTCTCTAAGGGAAACTTTATATTATTTTATTTCTATTTTTCGAAACCATTCAAATAGTTCTAGGGAAGATAATTTTGTCCACAATTGTAAATTACATATAACAAATTGGTGACTCCACCAGGGATCATTTCTTGAAGAAACCTTCATTTCCACACTCAGACCTTGATTGACCATAGGAAAACCCTTATTTGAGCTTTATTTCATTTTTTGTGTTGTAATTTGTCAAGATTTACATCAGTGCTCCCCTTATTCTAGAGACAGAGTGGTCTGTCACACCCTAGCTTTATTTTCACCTGAGTTGCAGAGCATTGATTCCCTTTCAGCACCTGTGTTGATCCTTGTTACATGCAAAATAACCATCTTGTTCCTTTCTCTATAATATACTTTGTTCCATCTAGTTTTCCGTTTGTACCTGAGTGTTTCTTAGTCTCTAAAAAAAAAATTATTTGTTTTCTTTTGGTTTTTATATCCTTTGATAAGAATTTGCTTGGATTTTACTTTTTTCTTGTAAATTAGGTTATTAGAAATTTTTTTCTTGGTCATTGATTTCTTGAAAGAATTGATATTATAGTCATCATTCTATATATTTTATTTCATCAGTGATTTGATGATCATCTTATTTTTCATTTAATTTGGAAATTAAGTGGATTGTAAAGAAAATCTCATAATTTTACATTTTTCATTAAATTTGGGGTTTTGTGAGTGAAATTGGAAATTGGAACATTGGCATTAGGGGAATTGACTTAACAAAATTTGTTTCATCTTGTATGTTTCATTACTCTTTGTTCTCTCCCCTTTCATAAATATAATTTCATTGAAAGGAAAATTCACTTCTTCATGCTAGATTGCATCTTTAGGATATTCAGGTGAAATTCGTGGTGAGCCTTGAAAATTGAAACATAATTCAAGATAAAATTTAAAATATATTGTATCAATATTAAGGATAATTTGAAACATTAACGCAAACATTTAGAGGTCTAGGCTAGAGATGTGTTCCAACATCTATAAATGTAGGAGTTTTTTTTTTCCAGTGTTGCATTCCAGGGGTGATATCCCATTCCACATGCATAAGTGTATAATACCGTTGTCCAAGTACCACCGGGTATATTGGATGGCACTCTACACATGAAAAATATATGTGAACACTCTCATCATATGCTTACACATTAGAGAGCACTAACAAAAACTTCACTTCCAAGTACTTTCGAGTATATGTTGGAAGTGCATCTTATGTTGCTATCCTCACCTTGGGTAACTGAGTCAGTTGCTTTGTATTGTGATACAACGAACACTTCATTCGGGGATATTTCCTTCACGTACATAAATACTTGGTTCTACAAGGTGGTATATTATAGGTTATAGTTGTTTGGTAAACCCTTTCCTTAGATTACCCTTTTTTATTTATTTTGGTTGTTAATTTTTAAAATTTATTAAACCAACATGGAAGAAAAACCCCCTCAACGTCATCGTTCATGTAGGATTAAAATTTTCCTCCTCTTCCACATGAGGGAACTCTTGAACATCGTTAAAATAACAAAAATACGTAGACTATCGAATCTATTACTTTGAGAGCTACTACTACTGGCCCTCCATATGCTCCCTTAGTTACCTACATATGTTACTTCATGACCTTCTTATTCTCTTCCTATATTTCAGACCCAACCACGGTGAACCACTTCCACCATCTCTTGTTAGTATTGAAGAGATTCCTTAGGAAGATCCTCCACCCTCCTCTCCTATTCACTTAAGAGGGGATCATATTTACCATACCCATATTTTTCCTTCTCCTCCTACTCCATCACAAGCTCCTTTGTCTGATTCGTTTCCCTTGAAATCACCCTTGAGTTTCCCTCAGAAATCCTCTTTGGGTGATCGGAAAGGATCTTTGCATGTGAAAGATATTTGTGCCATGTTTATTTGGAGTTGGTGACAAAGTTCTTAAGTGGGTGAAATTATGATTAATTCTTTTCATGAGATGCTCATGCATTTAATTATGAATTCTATGAGCCTTTATTAAACTCATGCATTATTATTCCCTTTTGATATAAATTATTAATATTTGTGAGAGGAACTTTGTCTCACATATTATTCATTTAATGTATTTAGGAAAAATGGTTTTTATGTTAGAAACCACCTCACACCAATTCTCTATTTTTCTCAATTGTAGGTTGAGAGAATCAATGGCATGGTTGAAGAGCCTTTAGGTGCTTTCGAGACTTTTCCCAATTATGAGCCTAAGATAGTTTGAGATCCTACTTTCGTGGATCTTGTTTTTCCTTCCTTGTAATTAGGTCCTACAATTGTGGGTCTTGTAATTAATGCTCTTTGCTGGAGAGTGGGTGAGGGAAATATATATATATATATATATATATATATATATATTCCTTATGTGAGCCATGAGAAGGGGGGAAGAAATGAGAGAATGATTAGCTATTGAGAGCCATATTTATTAGCAAATGATTGGCCATAAATCTTGAATATAAGAAAGCTTGGAGAGCTTACTTAGAAGAAGTAATATTGAAGATCTGCATTCCAATTGAAGAAGATTCAGAGATGTAGCCCCAGAGAGATGGAAGGTTGAAATTCATTACCAATTGATTGTCTCTCTCTTACTTACGTGCATGTTCTTCTTGATATGTTAAGTTCATTTACTTATGTTTATGTGTTTATGCACTATAATCGATGGACTAACATGCTCATTTAGACATGTATAAGCCATAGTCAATTAAAATATCTTCACACCGTAAATGATGGTTAGAGTATTACTCAACCCATGATCATATCATGTTTGGTATCAGAGCAGGTGACTTCTTTGTAGGATGGGCAGAGGAGCGAAGCACGCTGAAAGAATGCCAGAGTTGCAAGAGATAAATGACAACATTCAAGCTGACAATGAAAAATTGTGAAGACTGATGTAGGTAGCTGAAAAGGATAAGAAGGAGCTTCAAGAGATGCTACGAGCCAAAGAGGAGTTATTGGCTAAGTTTCGGAAGGTTGAAACGATAGATGCAACATCTGAAACCGAGGTATACAGTGTTACTTCATGTTTTGTTCTCTCTCAATGTGAAACTAATGTTGGCATGAAAATCCTCACGAAGATGGGGTATAGAGGAGGTGGACTTGGCATAAACGGCCAAGGAGTCACCTAACCATTGGAGGTTGTACCAAGACAACCATTTACAGGCTTAGGATAGTGACAAGAAGAGAAAGGAGGATGCTTGAAGGTAGCTGAAGAAAAATCCATCTCTTCATCACCCGATTCCAAGAAGGGATTCAAGAGACCTAGTCCTCATTAGTTCAAGGACAAGTCAGGAAAGTATAACAATCATTAAAATTATTCTTTTACATATAAGAGAAATCATTTCTTCCATAGATATTCTAACCATGATATAGTTAATAATCACACAAAGAAAGTGTGTGTTAAGAAGACAGATGTGCCCACAAGAAGTGAGACCAAGAAGAATGAGATCCTTCTGAATCATCCTATCATGAAGACTTACTTGAATGGGAGACGACATAATTTCTGCAGTTTCTACAAAATCAGTGGCCATTGGGAGACGAAGTGTTGGAAGTTGCACCACAAAATTCACCACAAGTGAAGAAGACATATGGTGAAAGAGCTCGCAAAGAGGGAAGCTCCATCCACCATTCAAAAAACATGATTAAGAGAATAAAGTGCTTGGTGCTAGTTTGGTAAACAGTTCATGATGTTTTCGCAATGTTTATTTCTGCGCATTTGAAAATTTTCAAGTTTTATGGGGGAATGTATCCCTCTGTTGATGGAAAACATTCAAAAGCATTTCAATTCAAAATCAACAAATAATGACACCATTTCAAAGATCTCAACAACAGGAATCCACCGACGCTTGAATCACGTCAAATGACCTCCAGATGGAAAATTTATTGTGACTTGAAGGATCACTGCACCTTGTTGTGCATGGTGTTCCTGGTGTTAATGGTGGTGTATTCGCTTCCTGTGAAAAATAATAGAGATCAATTGTAGAATATGGGATCTAAATATATGGTTTATGGCATAGCGATGGCTTCGCAAAAATCGGAGGAATCGTCAAGAAATAGAATGAAGTTTATGTACAGTTATGGGGGAAAGACCTAGACCAAGAATCATACATACATACATAAGTGCTTTGTATTGTTGTAATCCATTCAATGTTTTGATCTTTGTTTCTTCTTTCGATGAGGTGGATATCTGAAAAATGGCCAAGCTATCCACATTTTGTGGCTTGCTTGTCCTTTTTTCCTTGTTGGGTATTGCTAATGCTCATGCTGGCCATAATTTTTATTATATGGGCAAGGTTTACTGCGATAACTATGCTGCTAGATTCCCCACTAGGATTTCACCTGCTATCTCTAGTGCCACTATAACTGTTGAGTGCAAGGATAATGCTAGCAAGAGATTTCTCTATAATGAACAACGCACCAAAACTGATGGGCTTTTTAATATCATTGTTAAAGGTGAGGGCGGACGCGAAGCCTGTGAGGCATTTATAGTGAGCATCCCAACCTCTTGCAACCTTAAAACCGATAGCAGTCGCGGTCTAATTTACCTAACCCACAAAAATGGGATCAATTATTTAAGGACTCATGTACACGTAGTTTTCGACGAAGGAATTACAGGGATCCAACATCCGCGAAAAAATCTTGCTCACCTCAAAATTCACGATCTTGACGTGGCGTGCACTGTTGAACAAACGATTCGAAGGCTTGATGTCTCTATGCATGATCTTGTGGGCATGGAGATGTTTGAGGCCATGGAGAAACTGCCTGGAGACCGCAAAAAGAAAGGGCTCAGGCATCTGGATGCACTTTTCGGGCATCTCTGCTACATGTTTCAACATGGTGAAAACGCATTCCAACTATGTGTTCATCGATAACCCAAAGGCCGAACTGGTGATAAAACCATAAAGCTTGATGCCTCTCTATAACTACCCATTAATGTTGGAGCATTGGTAGGATTTATTCCCATGATCAGTGTGTAGATGTTGTTCCAGATATCCGATCATCGACAGATTTTGGGGTCATTTCCGCCAAATTTAGGTTGTGTCAATATCTTGTGCGAATTCTAAATTTCCAAAAACCTTTTTTCAAGAAGCAGAGTATGTTCCTGTTGCAAATGATGGTGCGTTGTTCATTTTTTGAACCAATAAAAATACCCCTAGGTATAAACTGGTCCATGTAGACCTTACGCAGTCAGAAGCATGGAGTGACATTGCTAGATAATCTGTGAAGAACGTGCTTGAATCAACTTTCTGTGTCAATGGAAATTGACTGTTATTAAGCTATTTAAGCGATGTCAAGTATGTTTTGCAAATATGAGACTTGCAATCTAGAAATTTGCTTCATAATTTTCCAATAGATATTGGGTCAGCTTTTGGAATTTCAGGAAGGCATGAAGGTACGGAGATATCTATTGGTTTTACAAGTTTTCCTATCCCTGGAATTATCTATCGATGCAACCTAGATGTGGAAAAAATAGAGTTAGTTGTTTTTAGAGAGACAGTTGTTTTGGGCTTTGATTGAATAGAGTTTGAGGCTAAACAGGTTTTCATAACTAGCAAGGATGGAACTTAGATACATTTTTTATTATATCCAAGAAAGACAGGGATGGTTACTAGAAATGGTTCGCTGGAAACCTAGCCTCTGGTGGTGCAGCTGGTGCATTTGCTCTCCTTTTTGTTTATTCTTTGGACTATGCCCAAACTCAGTTGACTAATGATAAGAAGGCTGCAAAGAAAGGAGGGGAGATACAATTTAATCGGCTTATTAATGTCTACAAGAATACATTGAAAACTGATGGAATTGTTGGTCTCTATCGTGGGTTCAACATTTCTTGTGTGGGAACTATAGTGTATTGTGCTTTATACCTTGGAATTTATGATTTTTTGAAGCCTGTTGTTTTGACTGATGATATTCAAGTTTTCTTCTTGGTTGGGGTATTACAATTGGTGCTGGTCTTTAATCATATCCTATAGATACTGTATGAATAATAATGATGATGACTTTCGGTGAGGCAGTGAAGTAAAAAAATTTGTTGGATGCATTTAATCAGATTTTCAAAAACGAAGGTACCAAGTCACTCTTCAAGGGTGCAAGTGAAAATATCCTTCCTGCTATTTCCATGGCTGGTGTGTTAGCTGCATATGACTAGCTATAGTTACTTCTTCTTGGGAAGAAATATGGCTATGGCGGAGGCTAATATGGATTTCATGATGGTGATATTGGATGTCTCGCCAAACCAATGACCATACAAAGGGATCAGGGATTTTTTTTCTAAGACAATGAAGGATGAAGGCATCATTACATTGTGGAGAGGAAACAATGCAAATGTTATCCATTATTTTCCCACTCAGGCTTTAAACCTTCCATTCAAAGATTAATTTAAGAGGCTCTTTAATTTCAATAAAGACATTTCTCTTGATGGTTCTCATCCCACTCTATTAAATAGCTATGAGGGTTTTAGCACTAGCATCACCCCAAACTTCAACGTTGATCACATTGTCATTTCAAGACATCTAGTGGCAGTTTTGTAAATTGTAAATATTCGTGGTGGCAGTTAATATGGAGAAGAATGACTTCTTCAGATACAACGCCAAGTGCAGCAAAAGTGATCATGATTACTAAAGTCACTGATTGAGGTGGATTTCTTGTGAGGATTTCTCCATGTCAATCATTTCATCATCCAAAATTTGGATCAACCATTGCCCCTTATCTAGATGCGTAGACGGTCTCATTGTTGTTGTGAGAGGATCTATAAATATCATATTTCAAATAATCTCTTTATTAACCTGTCAGCTTTGAACGTCAATAATGCACATATTTTGTAATGGGTGTATTTGGGTGTATTAACCATTAGTGCATTTGAATGTTTTGTTGCATACATATATAAAAAGGGGGTTGAAAACTTTTCATTCTTTCCTTTTTGCACATTAAATTTCCATGTAATTGCTATTTTTGCATAAGAAAGAATGCATGTAACTTGATGAAATGCCATGCAAAGGCCATAGTTTCCATGAAGTCATGATGTAAAAGATGATTATGAAGCATTGTCAAAGGCTTTTTTTAGCCACTCTTATGTGAGGGAGAGTGAGAGGCATATTTTTGCGCATTAAGCCTTGTTGGCTTATTTGTAATCAAGTTGAATGAGCTGATTTGCCTAAGCCATTTTGGTATGTAAAATTGACCAATGGACTCTTGGAAAGTGTTTCAAAAGGTGTAAACATGTATGATCAACTATAGGTTGTAGCTTTACGCAGATGTGGTCTTTTCATTGCGATTATGAAGGACCAAGGTGAAGGAATCTTGAAGGGATGTGCCCTTTCAGACATTTGCGTTGCAGCTTTAGGAAGATGTGGGCTTTGCATCTTGATTTTAAAGTACGTTGGGTGAAGGAGTCTTCATGAGATGTGCCTTTTCAGGAATTTGTGTTGCAATAGTTGAAGGTGTTGACTTTGCATCCTGATTCCAAAGTAAGTTGGGTGAAGGAGTCTTCAAGGGATCTGCCTTTTTAGGAATTTTGCGTTGCAACAGTTGCAAGCGTTGGCATTGTGTTTCAATTCTGAAGTATGTCAGGTGAAGGAGTCATGTTAGAATGTGCCTTTCAAAGGCATTTGCAGGTAGTTGATGATGGATTGAAGCTGATACTTTTAGAGACCAAAAGTTTCTTTTTGGGGAGGTGTGATCCGAAATGATCTTCGCACGTGAAGGAGCTTTGTGCCATGTTGATTTGAAGTTGGTGACAAAGTGCTTAAGTGGGTGAAATTATGATTAATTATTTTCATGAGATGCTCATGCATTTAATTATGCATTTTATGAGCCTTTATTAAACTCATGCACTGTTATTCCCTTTTGATATAAATGATTAATTTTTGTGATAGGAAATTTGTCTCACATATTATTCATTTAATTTAATTAGGGAAAATGGTTTCTATGTGAGAAACCACCTCACACCAATTCTCTATTTTTCTCAATTATAGGTTGAGTGAATCAAGGGCATGGTTGAAGAGTCTTTAGGTGGTTTTGAGACTTTTCTCAATTATGTGCCTGAGATAGTTGGAGATCCTACTTTCATGGGTCTTGTTTTTCCTTCCTTGTAATTAGGTCCTAGAATTGCGGGTCTTGTAATTAATGCTCTTTGTTGGAGAGAGGGTGAGGGAAAAATATATATATTCCTTATGTGAGCCATGAGAAGGGGGGAAGAAGGGAGAGAATGCTTATCTATTGAGAGCCATAGTGCTTAGCTAATGATTGTCCATAAAGCTTGAATGTAAGAAATCTTGGCAAGATTACTTTAAAGAAGGAATATAAAAGATCTACATTTAAATTGAAGCAGATCTGGAGATGTAGCCCCATAGAGATGGAGGGGTGAACTCCGTTACCAATTGGTTGTCTCTCTCTTTCTTATGTGCATGTGATTCTTGATATGTTAAGATCATTTAATTATGTTTATGTGTTTATGCACTATAATCGATGGACTAACATGCTAATTTAAACCTGTATAATCCATAGTCCATTAAAATATCTTCACACCATAAACTATGGTTAGAGTAGTACTCGACCCGTGATCGGATCATTGGGATAGTTAACCATGACTGAATACATTATGGTTTCTCAGCCTATATCTACTACTATGATTAATAAAACCCATGTTGCAACATCCTTGTTTGTACCAACACCAAAGACACATTTGTATGGTGGCCCATCCATCCTTCTTGGTTACAAATCATTGTTTGGTGCCTTTTCTGGTGCAAAATCAAGTCCATGGACCTCTCCCATTCTGTATTTTTCTGGAATACCTTCCAACACTTCTTTGATGAGTGTTACACAACATTCTATTCCTCCTCCATCTCGACCAATAGTTGAGCAACAATATGGTTCATATGTTAATGGATATGGACACTTAAAATAGCCTAGTTCATCTCATGTTGGGTACCCTCCTCCAGGGGGGAATTTTCCTCTGTATCCCCCTCCTCTTTCAGCATGGGGTAAACCTATTGGGGGAATATTTCCATCTCCTTATAAAATATCACAAGTTAGTGCTTAGCCTCATTCGAGTCCTCCACATTCAAAAATTTATTTCAATTATTGGAAACCTAATTTGTTCGTACAACCTGGCTCGATTGTGAATCAAGTTCAAACATCTCAACCTATTCCATCTTCATCTCAAATTCCTATTGTTAAAAATATATCTCAACCTATTCAAAATCAAGTTCATGTAAGACAACCTTTACAGGTTGCACATTTAACCTAACCTATCCCATCAATATATGGGGCCTCCCAAGCCCCACTTACCCAACCTGTTCAAGGTCCCTTATAGTCTCCACCCAGACATGTTATTCTTCAAATCCAGGTAAGTCAAACTGTATATGGAATGGAATAGACAAAAGTTAGCCAACCTTATGTTGTGATGATGAAAAATCCCACAACACAACCATATCAATGGTATCAAGGTGTACCTTACCAACTTCATCAAGTAACTTACCAAGGTCAGCAAATGCCTTACCAAAGTTATCAAATCCACACCCAACCATCTCAACCTTTATAGGTCATCCTGAAACTGGGAAATAAGTTTATGTGCATCCTAGTTATCAAAATCCTCCCTATCCCAGAGCACAGATACATGTTGGTCAGGTCATCCCATCTTATCTAGGGTATCCTCCACCAGGCTTTCCTCCACTAGACTTCAAAAGGAAGTTTCTATTCATACCAACTCTTGAATTTCCAAATTTGATCTTGCTTACCAATGATCCTATCTCCCATTCTCCTGGGTGGATTTTTATTCCCACAAAATTTGCCCAATGGTATCCCTAAATTCAATGGAAATACTGGAGAAGACCCATCTAAACACCTTATTACTTATCATTTGTGGTGTTCCTCGAACTCTCTCAATGAAGGCTCTATCCATTTATGTCTTTTCTAATGCACACTTATCGGTATGACAGAAAAAATGGTATATTGAACTACCACGAGCTTCGTTCGATAATTTCAATGCCTTAACTACAACATTCTTGGCACATTTTTAGCTACCCATTCAATATTACACTGGATCTGAACATTTAACCAATTTAAAACAATCCGATTTCACTCACATTTGTGATCACATTCATGAGTAGCGACGTCACTTTGTTTGGCTAAAACCTTCATTCCTGATCAATTGTTAGTTGAGTGGTTTATTAAGTCTCGGTTACCATCCATAATAGAAGTTGTTGCTAAAGGCAGAGTTATGACCAAAGAGTAGGTAATTTCTTGTTCCCAATATCTTGCTCTTATTTATACTGAATCTGGCACGCTCTATAATAAAATAGAAAGCGCTCCGGGACCTTCCAATATTGTTCCTCAACCTCCCAATAAAGAATCAGATGTTGTTGACGGCATGATAGGTTCTGCTAGGCAACAGTCAATGAGTAAACCATATGGTTCCACTCTTGTTGTGGCTGCCCAAAACCCTCCTTCCACTACTCCTGGGACTTTTACTTTTGAGATCAATGTCATTTAATCCTCCAAAGGAAAATATCAATAACCAGTAAGTAGGAAGAAAGGAAAAGGTAAAAAGAAGAAAGGTAAACCTTCACAAGATAAAAAAAAATCTTCTGAAGAAAAGTGGAAACTTTGTTATCAATGCTTAATTTGTAATGAGGAGAATTCCATGTGTGATTGTCCACATCGAATGGAAGTTAATCAATTCCATAAGTCATCTGATGCACTCGTTGTGTTGACAGATTTGTTTTTGTATATGGAGACTAACACGTTTTCTTGGGATCTCGCTTCCTCTAACTTCACAATGATGTTTTCCTCCACCAAGATGAAAAATGATGTTATGGTGGCCACCATGAATAAATACTATGGTAATGTAAATCTCTGAACTAGTCAGGCTTCTGATTAACCTACTATTTCTATCACATGTTCATCTAATCCTACTCCAAACATGTTTCCTACCAAATTGAAAATTAAGCCTCCCAAAGGCATTATTCATAAAATTTCATTCAACCCTCATGCAAAAGCTTCTTATAATTGTAACATAGTTGAGGATCTGGCTCAAGCTCCTTTAGCTATGTCAACTCTTGAGGTGCTAAAAAATTATCCCACCCAAAAGAAGGCTTTACATTATGTTATTGAATGTATTGATCCCTCGATTCCAACCTTGTAGTTTTTAACCATGATAATTAGATGCCTCGACTTCTGGCCCAATTATCTTTCATGATTCAGGTTGTCATTCAAAATAAAACCATCCATTGCTCCATTGTGGATGAAGGAGTTTCAACCTCTATCATTTCACTTTCTTGCCGAAAGGCTATTGGTTCTCCCCATTTAAATCTTTCACCATCTACTCTAAAGGCTTTTGATGGAAGAGGCTTCAAGCCTTGTGGAATTCTAAATTCCTTAAAAGTAGAATTAGGTGGCAAGACGGTGTCAATACAAGTCAATTTAAAAACGTACCATTGAATTATAACCTTATATAGGATCGTATGTGGGTTTACGCTATGATTTTTGTTGTTTCAACATATTTCAGAATGATTGCTTTCCCTCATAAGGGTGTTATAGTAGCCATTGATCAACTCACTTTCTTTGCCACCAATTCTCAAGTTACTGGAAGCATCCATCTTACCGGCAAAACCCCACATCCATATCAACATGTTGGAGTGGGATTGCTTAAGTATTCTTTCCTCATGGGGACCTTTTCTCTTCCTCCTTTTCCTCACTCCCTTTCCGAAAAATCCAATATGGTTGCTTATGTCAACATGATATATTCTTGTACTACTCCATCTGGTCCTTGGATAATGCCACATGAATTGAAATTTTTGGTGATCGCATGCCATTTATTCCCATTGAGCTCGACTATGAACCCATTTATTCAACCCGCGTGGTGAATTATTCTCTCTTCTCTTCGATAAACTGGGTTGATAATTATTTAGATTATGATACATCCTCTGATACCTTATCTCGTGCATTTTATTCTGATGAGAGCATCATGAAGATCATGATACCAGATGATGCATCATGGGACAATCATCACCATTAATCCTCCTTCCCATATTCCTTGAAGGATAATATTAGCGAAGTCTATTGGACCAATGTCATCGAGATGTCTGCAAATTCCATATCCATCGATGATATCGATTATGAGAGTAATTTTTCAAATATTGAAGACAATATTCCTTTTAATATATACATATTAGTGCATCTTTCTCTCCCAATGAGATCAATAATTATAAATCTATTAACATTAATCATTTGTGTCCTAAGGATAATTATCCTACCCTATTCATCGACCAAATTGTGGGCGATTGTTCTCGCTGTGAAATACTTTTCATTTATAGATGGCTTTTCCGGCTACAATCAGATCAAAATTATCCAAGTGGACCAACATAAAACCACATTTATTTTTCCATAGGGAACATTTTCATATCAAAATCTCCTGTTCAGATTGAAAAATTTTGGGGCCACATTTCAGAGGGCAATGAATTATGCCTTCCATGACATTAAACACATTGTACAACCATATTTGGGTGACCTACCTTCTCACTCGAAACATCATTTTGATTGTCTGATGCATCTTAGGGTTATATTTTTAAGTTGATGGCACTATAATATTAGGCTCAATCCACACAAGTGTGTGTTTTGTGTTAGTTTTGGTCAAATTCTCATATTCGTTGTGTTAAAACAAGGAATTTGAATAGACCCATTGAAATTCTGGGCAATCCTAGATCTACATGGCCCTTGATATCCTCTTAAGCTTCAATGACTTCAAGGGAAGGATAAATTTATATGGATATTAATTCCAAACTACGACGGATTAACCAAACGATTTACTCACTTGTTAAATAAATGGGTTCCCTTCCATTGGGACAGTACTCCATAAAAGGCGTTTTATGCCTTGAAATATTTTCTGATTCGAGCATGCTTGTTGTATCCCCGATATTACCAACCCGATTACTTCTTGTACCTCGTCACCGCAGTTAACACCATTGCTATGGTATTGGTCCAAGAGGAAAATGTAGGGACTAATGTCCTATTTATTATTTGAGTTTGAACATAAATGATATCAAGATCAAATATAATCACATCAAAAAGTTACCTTTGGTAGATTTCCAGGTTATGCAAAGGATTTGTCACTATATCCTGCTTCGCAAGGCTATAGTTTTTTCTGACTGCAATCCCATGACATAAATCTTGTCACACAAAATTTTTTGGGGGAAATTACTCCAAATGTATTTTCATTCTATAGGATTTCAATTTGGAGTTTATCAAACCCAAGTCGAAGAAATGCTTAGTCTTTGTTGAGCTTGTATGCGAACTTCCCACTACTGATACCGAAACAACGTCTAACAATTTTATTGTAGATGAGTCATTCTTCCTGATCTCATCATCTAAACCATGGTATGGATACATTATCATATTTCTCCAAACCCATAGTTTCTAGCCTGATACCTCTCGCTATGACGACTGATGTATTTGATATCAAGCTAAAAATTGTATTATAATTGACGACACCATTTGTCGTCATGGTATCGATACAATTTTTCGAAGGTGCCTCACCCATGAGGTGGCTGATGTTGGGCCGCTAGTTTTTCATTATTATTATCATTTCGTAACACCTATTTCATCTATTTCTACCATTCTTTATCATGTCATTTATCATGGTTTATCATATAAATCCATTTTATAATTATTTATGCTCTTATGGATGAATATTATTTCTTCTCCTTTATTTTTAATAAAATGATGATTATTATGCATGATTTTACCAATGATGGTTTATTAATAAATGTGTTGTAACATCCCACACCATTTTAGCCTCCAAGATATTTTCTAGATTGCAGATTTGATCTCCAGCTCATCATTAAATATTCCAACTCAGAAATTCGTTGGAATAAGAAGTGACAGTTTTGTATTGGACGTTGTGGGAAAATGGAGAAGAATCTGGAAAATCCGAAACATGGGTTTTGTCCAGAACGGACCGAATTATCTTCAAGGAAGAGCAGTTTGCCGAAATTCAGTTCGTATTAAGAGAAACAGAAGGTTCTCTGAAGACAATTTTCCAAGATTCACTGTTGCGGTCGTTTTCCAAATTATCTCAGTTGAAATACCAAATTCAACTTGTTCCTGTTGAATGATTAATGGAAATATATTTTCTTGCTAATCAAGTTGTTGGGAAAAATCCAATTTTTTCATGAGGGATCACATTTAATATTTACTTTCTCCTCTTTCTAATTATAAAGGGAGACGTTTGTAAAAGAAAGATGAATCGTTGTTGCTTTTCGAATTGTAAACTTAATCACAAACTGCATTATTTAAAAACACGATTACATTTTAATGCTGCTCCAGTTTAATGATTAATTGAAGTTGATGTTTCCATTCACATCATCTGAAGTAGCTTGAGCAGTACCTGCTGGTGGTTAAGGGCCTGAACTCTGGCACAATGAACTGCTCCTCCATGTCATATTTCCAATTCTTGTAGCGTGTCATTGATTTGATAATTTCTTGTTACCATGAGTTCATTTCTTTAGTTGTTTATTATTTTCCTGTATTGAAATATTATGCGTTCTATTTATGATTTACTTCATTACCATTTGATCTAAATCTTGTTCATTACAGCGTGAGTTATTTAAGACAACGTATTACATTTCTTAAATCATCTGTAAGAGTTTAATTATTGCTACGAGACTCTTAGAAGGGATATCGTTTCCATCCTAATTGTTTTGCAGAAATTTAATATAATATAGAATTGAATCAGCTAAGTAGGAGTGAGTTATTGCTACTGTGCTCCCAGCTGATGATGCCATTCTTTGGATTGTTAAAGATTTGAGTTCAATAGAAGATTGAAATTTGATATTCCCTTTAATAATTGCAATTGGAGTTTGTTAGATGCTTCCATTTATTCTTGTGTCAAGATTTATACTACAATTTAGGAAACATTACTCTCTAGGTTATAGCTTGCACATATTGTGTACACTCTTGAAATAAAAGGACTTACCCTGGTTGAGAATTAATGTGAGGCAATTAGGAGTTTTAAAATACACCTTTTAGCACCCAACATTTTGGCGCCGTTGCCGGGGAGAGTGTTTCCATTTCACAGAGAGTGATGTATATTTGATATTTGTTGCCGGGAAAGAATTTGTTGAAAATGCAACATGATGATGGAGCTTAGTGAAATGAAGTCGCCTTCACTAAGTGGGCCCGCAGGCTATTTTTGGCGCAAAGTCTATTTTTAGACTATGTCTATTTTTAGACATATGGATCATGGTTTATGAGTTGCAGGATGCTATTTATGGATGATTGGTCGAGTTGGTAAAAATAGATGGACCTCTATTTTTAGACATTGGGCGGTTTCTATTTTTAGACTACCGGGATAAAAATAGAACGTTAAATATTATTAACCCTTAATAATATTTAGACTATAAACATTATCTTATCCTCTTGGAGCACTTCAGTTTGATGCTTGGATGTGGCAGATGCAGCCGACAGAAGGAAATATGCTTTTCCTAAGGGTTAGTTGAGCTATTTCATGGTTGACTTCAGTTAGAACTCATGTGGGAGAGTTTGGTGGAGTTGATGAGACAGTTGGTGGAGTTGTGTTCAGTGTAACTTAGTTGAACTAGTTGTATTTAGTCTAACTGATAAATACACTAGTGATGAGTGGTGTGAATTAATTATTAATTAATTCATTAATTATTAACTCATAAATCAACTAAAGAACACATCAGTTAACTGCAATGCATGGACAGTTCAGTGGAGACCAGTGTTAGAGGTGGGTGAAAGGGTGAGTGTGACTATCAGTTGTGACTATAACTGTGCATGAGATTTGCACACACATTGATGGAGATTGCCAATGAGGATTGCGTAGTACAAGCTAGGGGATTCGAACTTGGATCTCATTCATTCTCATCTTGGATTGCGCAGTAGAGGTAGGCAGACTTGTGGAGGAGATTTGAACCTATGACTTGTTCAAATCTGAGCTAGTTTGTGTGTAACTTTTGGAGATAGTACTGAGTACTTGTGAGGAGTATTGCAATATGATTGTTACATGTTCTCTATCATTATAATATATAGATAGTTGGGGGTTTTCAGCTATCAGCTTTCCCCATTACGTACTGTGTTGATATGTGTACTTGACTATGTTTTAATGTGCGCATGCGACTGTTTCTATTTCCGCATATTGATGATCAATTGTAGAAGAGCTTATGTATTATGCATGAAGCTTAAATAGTGTGTAATCAGGATAATCTCAGTGAATAATTCAACTATTATTCAAATTTCTACATGGTATCAGAGCGAAATTGATCATCGGATCTATTACAGTGATTACAATTTATTTCGGTAGACAGAGTCTGTAACGGGCCAGGTAGCCTCTAGATCCATCCTTTCTTTGAAAGGTGATATATCCAGTAAATTTCCTTACAGTCGATCTCTGTGCTAGAAATAATTTTTTCTCACAGATCCAGAAGCAGCTGAGTTTTGAGCTTAGAATTCGAATTTGTAGTAGTTTTCTTGGTGCCAAAGTTGAAATGTCTTTCAACGGATTGCGACTTGAATATGCCCTTGAGGGTAGTTTGAATTATGTTGCATGGAAGGACCGGATGGAGGCGGTATTAGATGATAATGAGCTGAAGGAGTTCATAGAAGCTGAGATCCCAAAGCCTACTGATGTTGCTCAAGTTGAGGCTTGGCAAAAGAAAATGGCGAAATGTCGAAGAATTCTGTTGGAGGGCGTGAAGGATCACATTGTATCCATCATGCATGGAAAAGCTTCTCCATACTTGATGTGGAAAGCATTGACAGATTTATTCCAGAGCAAGAGCGACCAGAGGAAGTTGGCGCTCAAGGATAAACTCAGACATATTAAGATGGAGAAAGGCGACAGTATGCCGAAGTACCTCACGAAGTTCATCCAATGCAGGGATGAGCTGGGAAGTGTGGGGGTGACTGTCGATGATGAGGAATTGGTGAGCTTGGCTTTCCTTGGTCTTTCAAAGAGTTGGCATGCCTATCAGGATTATGTCAATGGTCGGGAGAAATTTCCAGGATGGGAGCGACTTTGGTCGGATCTTGTGCAAGAGGAGATAAGGCGGAATACCAGGGACGGATCTTCATCAAAGGCATCTGATGAAGAAAATTGTACTTTGGATGCCAAAGCAAAGAAGGGGAAGAGCAAGAAAGCTTCTCATTCCGGTGCGAAAGGCAAGAGAAGGACATGGCTCCAAGGTGAAGTGCTTTCAACGTCACACACGGTGTGCACGGTAGTAACGGGGAAAGAAAATAAAGCGGGTTGTTGGATGCGCGAGTGGAGAGGCCTTAGCCTCGCAGTTTGAGCTAGATTTTTCGCTGATCGCATGCTTGGTCTCAAGTGTGATGGGATCAGTATGGTTCTTGGACAGTGGTGCGTCTTTTCACATGACTGGAGATCGAGATCTGTTTTCAGATCTGGATGAGAAAGATCTTGGAGTGCACATCGAGATGGGAGATGATGGTAGATACAGTGCGACTGGTATCAGTACCATTTCATTTAAGAGGGAGTCTAGTAAACCCTTCGTATTGAAAGATGTGATGCATGTTCCAGGATTGAAGAATAATCTGATCTCTGTGGCGATGTTAGAAGACAAGGGGTACGATGTTGTCTTTAGCGAAGGAAAGGCTTCCCTGTGCATTAAGACAACTAGAGAAACCTGGAAGATAGGGGTTCAAGTCAAGAAAATTTATCAGTTGCAAGTAGATGGATGTGCAACAATGGAATGCAAGGCGGAAGGAGTGGTGAGCCAGGATGATGGTGACCTGTGGCATCGGAGATTGGGCCACCTTCACCATGGAGCTTTGAAGATACTACAGCAGATTTCTACCGGGCTTCCTAAGGGCACTTTTGCGTAGTCAGATCAGTGCAAGGGGTGTACCTTGGGAAAATTTGTGAAAGCCACCTTTCACGAGAAGGATAGTCGTGCCACAATGATCCTTGAGAGAATTCACATAGACGTGTGTGGACCTTTCTCAGTAGCTTCGACAACAAAGCACAAGTACTATGTGATCTTTGTTGATGATTTCTCTCGGAAGTGCTGGATCTTCTTCATGCAGAAGAAGAGCGAGACATACTCAAAGTTCTGTGAGTTCAAGGCGCTAGTTAAGAAGGAATCGGGGAAGCATGTGAAGGCTCTTAGGAGCGACAATGGTGGTGAATTCATCTCTGTTGAATTCAATGACTTTTGCAGTGTAGAAGGGATTTGGAGAGAGCTCATCGCACCCCATAACCCACAGTAGAACGGGGTTGCTGAGCGGAAGAACAGAACGATCGTGGGTGTTGCATGGGCGATGTTGCATGATCAGGGCCTACCCCTTCACTTGTGGGCAGAGGCATGCAATACTTCAGTATATGTGTAGAATCGTTTTCCTCACAAGATACTTGGCATGAGTACATCGGAGGGGGCGTTTTCTAGTAAGAGGCCTGATATTTCCCATTTGAGGATTTTTGGTTCACCTGTCTACATGCATGTGACGAAGGATTCCAGGAAGAAGCTGGATCCGACCGCAGAGGTTGGGATATTTGTGATTTCACCAGACACACACAACTACGTATGTATTTTCAGAACGTGTAGAACGTTGTGCGATGGGATATCAAATTTGAAAAGGGAGGAGAAATCCCATATGCGAGTGTTTGCTTGAGAAAGACACTGCTCTCACCCGAGATGAGAGCTATTAGTTCTAAGGATGAGCTTCAGGATGTGGATCAGCCACAAGAGGAAGTTCATGGAGTGGAAGAGACCACTCATGCAGCGCCAACCATCAGAGGGCGCAAACGCACTACAGAAGTTGAGCGACTGGCTCAAGATGCAGAGAAGGTTGTAGGACCACCTACAGCATAGCACAGACAGAGACAGTCACCGGACCGGTAAACTGGATACATGGCTCTTGTGAGCAAATGTGTCGTGAAAGAGCCATCCTCTTTCGAGGAAGCTGTGGAGGACCCCACATGGGTAGATGGCATGGTGGAAGAGTATGATTCGATTGTCAGAAACAGTGCATGGGAGATTTTCCCGTGACCAGAGGGGAAATCAGTGGTGGGTTCGAGATGGATCTACAAAGTGAAACAGGTGGCTGACGAGAGTGTGGAGAAGTACAAGGCAAGATTTTTTTCCCGAGGCTTCTCACAGATAGAGGGGATCGATTATGAGGAGACCTTTGCACTTGTCGCAAGGTACTCTTCCATACGGATGATCCTAGCTCTCTCAGCGTAGATGGGGTGGCACATCCATCAAATGGATGTGAAGACCGTGTTCCTCAACAGAGTCATTGAGGAGGAGGTGTACATAAATCAGCCTGAAGGTTTCGAGATCTTCAACAGTGAGTCGCATGTGTGCAGACTCAAGAGAGCACTATATGGGTTGAAACAAGCACCTCGTGCTTGGTACACATGGATAGACAGTTATTTCACCAAACCTGGATTCTCCAAGAGTGAGGCGGATCCTAACTTGTACCAGATTGTGGTGGAGGGGAAGTTGCTGATCATTGTACTATATGTAGATGATCTAATCTTTACGGGTGATGAGCTGTTGATACTTTCATGCAAGGAGGATCTTGCAAGAGAGTTTGAGATGAAGGACTTGGGCCTCCTTCATTATTTCCTGGGATTGGAAATTTGGCAGCGCAGTGATGGACTGTTTGTTTCCTGAGTGTGTCGGAGATATTGGAGAAGTTCAACATGCATGGGCAGGCTGTTGATACTCCTCTTCACGGAGGTTGGAGGAAGGAGGATGCTACTTCGGCGGAGGTAGTGGATGCCACTGACATCGAAGTTGGTGGGGTCGCTTATGTATGCGGTCAATACACAGCAGATATATGCTATGTTGTTAACCAGCTTTCACAAGCTATGGTTAAGCCTACCAAGCTCTTCTGGAAGGCAGGAAAGCATGTATTGCGTTATCTTAGAGGCACATCGGGATATGGCTTGTGGTACAGACAGGAGGATGAGGTGAAGCTGTGTGGCTTCATGGATGCAGATTGGGCAGGGAGCCCAACGGACAGAAAGAACACATCTGGAGGGATCTTTAGTATCGGGTCGACAACAGTTTCTTGGTACAGCAGGAAGCAGAGATCCGTGGCACTCAGTTAAGCAGAGGCTGAGTATATGGCAGCAAGCTTGGCTGCATGCGAGGCCATATGGATGAGGAAGATCCTGGTCGGGTTGTTCGGGTCACACTTGGAGCCTATTGTGATTTATTGTGATAACCAGAGTTGCATTAAACTCTCGGCTAATCCAGTATTTCATGATAGATCCAAACACATCGACATCAGGTACCATCATATCAGAGATTGTGTTCAGCGGAGAATCATGTTACTTTCATATGTTCCCACGGAGGATCGGGATGCTGACATCTTGACGAAGGCGCTCACCAGGAGCAAGTTCGAATTCCACAGAGGCAGGATAGGGGTTGCAGATAATCCATATCTTGTTGAGAGGAAGTGTTGAAAATGCAACAAGATGATGGAGCTTAGTGAAATGAAGTCGCCTTCACTAAGTGGGCCCGCAGGCTATTTTTGGCGCAAAGTCTATTTTTAGACTATGTCTATTTTTAGACATATGGATCATGGTCTATGAGTTGCAGGATGCTATTTATGGATGATTGGTCGAGTTGGTAAAAATAGATGGACCTCTATTTTTAGACATTAGGTGGTTTCTATTTTTAGACTGCCGGGCTAAAAATAGAACAGTCAAATATTATTAACCCTTAATAATATTTAGACTATAAACATTATCTTATCCTCTTGGAGCACTTCAGTTTGATGCTTGGATGTGGAAAATGCAGCTGACAGAAGGAAATACGCTTTTCCTAAGGGTTAGTTGAGCTATTGCATGGTTGACTTCGGTTAGAACTCATGTGGCAGAGTTTGGTGGAGTTGATGAGACAGTTGGTGGAGTTGTGTTCGGTTTAACTTAGTTGAACTAGTTGTATTTAGTCTAACTGATAAATACAATAGTGATGAGTGGTGTGAATTAATTATTAATTAATTCACTAATTATTAACTCATAAATCAACTAAATAACACATCAGTTAACTGCAATGCATGGACAGTTCAGTGGAGACCAGTGTTAGAGGTGGGTGAAAGGGTGAGTGTGACTATCAGTTGTGACTATACCTGTGCATGAGATTTGCACACACATTGATGGAGATTGCCAATGAGGATTGCACAGTACAAGCTAGGGGATTCGAAATTGGATCTCATTCATTCTCATCTTGGATTGCGCAGTAGAGGCAGGCAGACTTGTGGAGGAGATTTGAACCCGTGACTTGTTCAAATCTGAGCTAATTTGTGTGTAACTTTTGGAGATAGTACTGAGTACTTGTGAGGAGTATTGTAATATGATTGTTATATGTTCTCTATCATTATAATATATATATAGTTGGGGGTTTTCAGCTATCAGCTTTCCCCATTACATACTGTGTTGATATGTGTACTTGATTATGTTTTAATGTGTGCATGCGACTATTTCTATTTCCGCATATTGATGATCAATTGTAGAAGAGGTTATGTATTAGGCATGAAGCTTAAATAGTGTGTAATCAGGATAATCTTAGTGAATAATTCAGCTATTATTCAAATTTCTACAGAATTGGGTATTAAAAATGGAAGGTAAGAACCTACGTAACAAGCAAGTAAAGTTCTTGCTCCTTTGCCCGCTTTTCAGCACAATTTCATAGAAGTTGAAGTAGGTGTTTGATGTTTATCTGTTGTGAAAGAATTGGGTATTAAAAATGGAAGGTAAGAACCTGTGTAACGAGCAAGTAAGGTGCTTGCTCCTCTGCCCGCTTCTCAGCAGAATTGCATAGGAATTGAAGTAGGAATTTTAGAGGTAGAATTTTTGAAAAAATCTTGTAATTCCACTTGAGTGGTGATGTAAGAACCACCCATTTCACTAACCAATTGACAGGAACATTTGAAGGATGATCCTCAAAGAAACAATCACATTGCAACTTTTGAATTCCCTATCAAAGATCTAGGAGGAGTGACACAAATGCACATAATTCCCCCATTGTCTCTACCAAATTTTCATGGTTTGACAAATGAAGATCCAAATACATTCTTATTTCAGTTTGAAATACTTTGTAGAGGATATGATTATTGTACTAATGATCAAAGGTTGAAAGTGTTTCCTCTTACTCTAAAACGAGCAGCTCTCCGATGGTTCATGAGCCTCGGTGGGAACTGCATCCAGACATGGGAGGACATGAAAAACACATTCTTGAAGAAGTACCAAGACTACTGCAAATCCAGTGAAGATATTTTCGGTATGATATAAGGGGAGGATGAAAGCTTGGAGGACTATGTAGAGTGATTTCAATATAACCTTCAAAAATCAAAGCATAAGCATTTTGAAAAAGAGATCTTGAAAACACTCCTTCTTAAAGGAATCAAAGAAGAATTTTTAGAACTCTTAAATATGATAGGAAAAGGTGATGTTTTTAAGTTATCATATGATGATGTTTGTGAATTGTGCATAAGGTATTCAAGAGGAAATTTCCGAGGCTGGTAAGAATTCTAGAGAATTTTCTTCTTTCTTTTCGAAATTTACTACAAGAACAAGAGACATAAGAGCTGAAATAAATGTTTTATTTGAAAATTTTAAATATGATTTTATTAGCTCTCTAAATTCACAATTGAATGTTTTGCAGGTTCAGAAAAATCAAGAATTTGATGAAGAGTTTTTCCCTCATTTTCAAAAGGAGCATCCCATAGATACTCACTTTTCCTTATCTAGGATGGAAGTAGCATATCAAAGAGACAGGGAAGCTGCAACAATGTCAAAACCATGGAAATCGTGGCCTATAGGTATGGTTCAAAACACTTTCTCTCCATTCTCTTACTTGCATAATCCATTATGGAATACTCATATGTTAGAGCAGCCATGCCAATCTCAATATAACCACCACCAATCTTGTCTACAATTTTGGAACAGTTCATCTTATGATTGCATGACTACTCTCCCTCATCTTGTAGCACAAAAACATCTTCCAACTCTTCCACAACATCTTGCTTGCCTATCAAAATCATCCTTTCAACCCAATCAACTACATTATCAAAATGCTCCATTTCCTATTCAACTCATTCCACACCCTCACCATAATAAACTAGTACAACATGCTTACAGTGTTGAACTGCAAAATTTACCTACCCTTCCCACCCATTCTATCTCACATGCACCATTGGAGAAAACTTATACTAAGATTCAGATTGTATCAAATCCAAAAATTGTAGAGGTTATGAAAGAAAATGAGGTTTCTTCTAGCTTGCATCAAAAATCCATTTTAAACACTCAAGAAATTCATGATATGACGGCTATGGGAAATCAAGAAAGTAAGGGATACATTGAAGATTGGTTTCACTCCATTTTTTTGCAACATCACTCCATACTTCAACAATTTTTGGCACCATTTTTCAAGGGAAGTTGGCTTCTCATACCCTACTATTTATTAACATGCATTTTTCAAATTTGGGTATGTACATAATAGAGGCCTTATTTCAAAAATGGCTCCACTGGAAGTACTCTTATACATAACCATATTCAATTTTCAAATAAGAGTAGGTTAGTGTAAAAAATAAATAAATAAGGACATAAATAAATACATTTTTATTAATATGTAGAAAAAAAAATGGTTTTTGTTGCAACACGCTGTGAATATCAACATCGGTGATAAATATTTTATTTGTGTATGTAGATATATTATATTGAAAATAATAGTTCTACAAACATTCATATTCATTTTTATTACTAATATGGAAAAATTTCTTGAATATCATATTTTTTTAGCTTGCAGGCTTGATGAAATTTCTGAAAATAGAGTCAGGACAGTCATGTTTTGAGGGAAAAAAAGTGAATATTTTAGAAACTTGTTTCTATCCTAAGTATCCCATGATGTCTACTTTCCAACCCAATTTTAATCACTCCATTTGGATTTTAAACGAAAAAGTTAGAACGAAAACATTGACAGGGCATCTAGTAGGCAGCTCAGCAACAGAGTTGGGATAGTCATGTTTTGAGGAACCAAAAGTGAATATTTTAGAAGCCTGTTATATCCTAAGTATCCCTTGATGTCTACTTTCCAACCCAATTTGAATCACTCCATTTTGATTTCAAACGAAAAAGTTAGAACCAAAACATTGATAGGGCATCTAGTAGGTAGCTCAGGAACAAAGTTTGGAGAACAAGTTTTTGGAGGCCTAAATGACTATATTTTTAAAACCTTTTTCTATGGTATATTTATCTATGAATATAGTTTATAGGTAAATTTGAATCACTCAATTTCGATATCGTATGAGGAAAATATGACCCAAATACTGACTATCTATCTTAATTCAACACTCTTAAAACTCTGTTTTTCCAGCTATTCATGAAAATGTTTTACCCATCAATTCTTCTTGTATTCAAAACCTGTTTCTATTGGAGATAAATAAATGAATTTAATTTCATTTTCAATTTTAATCATCTTCATCCATCATCAAACGAAAAATTTATGCTTGAAATATCAACTGTTGTTCTGAGTTGGAAAATCGAAAATGACTCTATTATGGAGGTTGTTCTAAGAAAATTTAACATACCATTACATGGAATTTTTAAAACCTATTTCAATTGGAGACATCTCCCTGAATTCAATTTCATTTGGCTTTGGAATCATTCAAATTAGACGAAAAACAAAGAATTTATGATTAAAACATTGTAGGTTAGCTTGATCGGCCACTGCTCTCCCGTAGGTAATAAATTAATTTTGTCCGTAGATTTGTTTTACAGAATAATTATTTGTTAGTTTTTTTGCATATTTATTAGATTAGGGGAGTTCAATCACCTCTCTTTCTCCATGACTTGATGTTTTATTACAAGTGGAAACTCGTTTTTTTGCAGGTCTTAGGAGAATAAAGAAGGTCAATTTATGGACGAGCGATTCTTGAAAGAAATTTTAACGAAACAAGGGAATTTCACCCAATTCATTACATAATGGATTCATAACAGAAAAAATGAAGAATTGACATTCGAAGATGCATGGCACTGCTGCCAAAACATTTTTCCAAGAGATCATTTCTTTTTCCATTGAGAGATTGATATTCCCTTGGGAAATAACATCATAGCTGTTGTAACTTAATTTATTTATTTATATCCCGTTTTTATATAAAGTGTTGTTTCTTTTCTAATTTCTCTTATTTTTTTATGTTTCAGGTGTTGCTTCCTTCAAATTGTAGTTTCCGCTCCATTGGCGATTGAACAATGAGGACCCCACCATGCAAGTTTCAGTTATAGAAGGCAATTCTTCGACAACACCAATTCTGTAAAAAGTTACTTTTTCTTTAGATCTGTACATACAATCATTTTTTCTCTATTTTTTCTATTGTTTTTCTTTCTATATCATCGCTATTCTGTTGTTTAGGGCAGGAGGGATGATTGTTTTTTTTTCTCTCTCTGTATTTTCTCTTGTTGTTCCTTACATGGCACAGCTGTTGTTCCCTATAGGGAACAACAATTTTTGTGTGCATTTTTCTTTGTTGTTCCCTATAGGGAACAACTGCTATTCCCTATAGGGAACAACAATTTCTGCGTGCATTTTTCTTTGCTGTTCCTTACAGGGAACAACTATTGTTCCCTACAGGGAACAACAATTTCTGCGTGCATTTTTCTTTGTTGTTCCTTACAGGGAACAACGACTGTTCCCTATAAGGAACAACAATTGTAGGGAAAAACAATTTCTGCGTCCATTTGGATTTGTTGTTCCTTACAAGGAACAACTACTGTTCCCTACAGGGAACGACTGATGTTCCCTACATGGAACAACAATTTCTGCGTGCATTTTTCTTTTCTGTTCCTTACAAGGAATAGTAATTTCTACGTGCATTTTGCTTTGTTACTGAACTCTGCCATAACTTGATAATTTGACAAAATATTAGTATTGCATTTATACAAAAGTTTTTTTGATTAAAATTTTTTCATGCATCTTATATGTTTCTATTGAAAACTCAAACTATGGATTCAAGAAATTTGTATGAAAAATAGTGACTTGTTACAGGAGAACAACAAGTATGGGGGGAATTATACTCATAGCAAGGCCACAGAGGCTCGCACAACTCGCGAACGCGCACAATTGTTCAGACATGATGTGCTTTCATGGCTTCCACATTTTGCATCACTTTCAATATTCACTCAGCCTACATCAACTTCAACAAATTCCAGTCCATACATGTCATTCCACATTTTTTTTTTCGGAGGTAAAACTTGAGGTAAAATAGCATACTTTTCTGATTTATTACGAATTTATGAGAATTTCAAGCAAAATCCATTGAGCATTATTTATCATCATTCATTCCACATATTTACCACTTCCCATTATTCAAATACAAAATCTTTTAGTTTGAGGGAGTGTTCCTTTCATTTATTTATTTATTATGACCATCTTATTCATTCTCAACCCCTCCCTTCTTCCATGTTGTTTTACACCAAGCATAGATTTCAACAGATTGTAGCCACCACCTTTATTCGTTTTCTAGCATTTCATGAGGGCATGCTAATTCTTTAGTTTGGGGGAGGCATTGCTACACATGATGCATGTTTTTACTTTCTTTCTCATTTAAGGCATACAATTTCATTTTTATATAGTGTAGAAATTGATTTGCATATATCTTTAAAACTATGAACTGAATTCTTGTGATTTCTGGATAACAAAGAGGTATCATTAAAATACACAAACTCAGATAATTTCACGCTAAATTAGTTCATAAATTTTCGAAAATTATGCACTATCACCTATAGCCATTTTGTTTATATCTCATGATCCGTGCATCAAAACAATCTGATTTTTGGAAATCTAGTTTTTGAGAAAATGGTTAATGAAGTTTGTTGTTACTTATATCATATTTTGTTGCAACTTCATATACATATAGTTGAAAGTCAAATGTAAAAATTGTTACGCCTTCATCAAGATTGCTAAAATTGAATATTCATTATTTGAGGAAGAATTCATTCGTTCCATCCATTTCATGAGTTGGGATGAATAGTTTTTTAATTATTGCTTGGTTAATAAAGAGGCTTTGGGTTGCATGAGGACATACAATATATTCAGTTTCGGGGTATGTTGGGCCGCTAGTTTTTCATTATTATTATTATCACTTCGTAACACCTATTTCATCCATTTCTACCATTCTTTATCACGTCATTTATCATGGTTTATCATATAATTTCATTTTATAATTATTTATGCTCTTATGGATAAATATTATTTCTTCTCCTTTATTTTTAATAAAATGATGATTATTATGCATGATTTTACCAATGATGGTTTATTAATAAATGTGTTGTAACATCACTCACCATTTTAGCCTCCAAGATATTTTCCAAATTGCATATTTGATCTCCAGCTCATCATTAAACATTCCAACTCAGAAATTCGCTGGAATAAGAAGTGACAGTTTTGTATTGGGCGTTGTGGGCAAATGGAGAAGATCTGGAAAATCTGAACCATGGGTTTTGTCCAGAATGAACCGATTTAACTTTTCCAAAGAGCAGTTTTCCCAAATTCGGTTCGTATTAATAGAAACGGAAGGTTCTCTGAAGACGATTTTCCCAGATTCGTTGTTGCGGCCGTTTTCCAAATTATCTCAGTTGCAATACCAAATTCAACTTGTTCTTGTTGAATGATTGATGGAAATATATTTTTCTTGCTAATCAAGTTGTTGGGAACAATACAATTTTGTTATGAGGGATCTATTTACTATTTACTTTCTCCTCTTTCTGGTTATAAAAGGAGACGTTTGTAAAAGAAAGATGAATCGTTGTTGCTTTTCGAATTGTAAAATTAATCACAAACTGCATTGTTGAAAAACACGATTACATTGTAATGCTGCTCCAATTTAATGATTAATTGAAGTTGTTGTTTCCATTCACATCATCTGAAGTAGCTTGAGCAGTACCTGTTGGTGGTTAAGGGTCCGACCCTTGGCAGCGTGAACTGCTCCTCTATGTTATATTTCTGATTCTTGTAGCGTGTGATTGATTTGATAATTTCTTGTTACCGTGAGTTCATTTCATTAGTTGTTTATTATTTCCCTATATTAAGATATTATGCGTTATGTTTATGATTTACTTCGTTACCATTTGATCTGAATCTTGTTCATTACAGTGTGAGTTATTTAAGACAACACATTGCATTTCTTAAATCTTCTGTAAGAATTTAATTATTTCTATGAGACTCTTATAAGTGATATCGTTTCTGTTTTAATTGCTTTGCAGAAAGTTAATATAATTTAGAATTGAATCGACTAAATAGGAGTGAGTTGTTGCTACTGTGCTCCCAGCTGATGATGCCATTATTTGGATTGATAAAGATTTGATTTCAATAGAAGATTGAACTTTGATATTCCATTTAATAATTTCAATTGGAGTTTGTTAGATGCTTCCATTTATTCTTGTGTCAAGATTTATACTACAATTTAGGAAACATTACTCTCTAGGTTATAGCTTGCACATATTGTGTACACTCTTGAAATAAAAGGACTTACCCTGGTTGATAATTAATGTGAGGCAATTAGGAGTTTTAAGAGACACCTTTTAGCACCCAACAGCTCAGAAAGCCATGAATGATTGTCATGTTGGGGATTATGGTGGAAATATGTATGGTTATGCCACCACATAGAATATTCTGCAAGTTGGTTAATTTTGGCCTACTATGTTTCATGAATGCATTCTCGCAGTTCAAAAGTGTCATGCCTACTAGATATACGATCGTAAAAGCTATGCTCCACCCGCTTCTTTACACCCTATTATCCTTATTGGAATTTTCACGAAATGGGGAATTGACTTTATGACATGTAACCCTCACTTGGTTTGGGGCCATGGCTACATCATTGTGGTGGTATATTACTTTACCAAGTGGGTCGAGGCAATGGCACCTATTAATGGAAACAATTTTCCCATGAATATGACGTTCTTTCACTTCATATATGTGACTGTTGGGTTGGGAAATTTTCTTGTCTTTTGGTTTATCATACCATATCAAAGCCTCTACATTCGGTTTTGGGTCAATGTTTCCAACTCCATAAAGTTTCACCAATATGTTCAAGAGAATTCCCTTTGTTAATTTCTGCTACAATACTCTTAAGCCTACCATCATGTCTCTCGTTCCTGAACTAGATTAACATCAACATAATTATGTCTCAAAATATTGATACCTATTTCGTGTCATTGATGAGGGATACATCAAGGCCCTCATGCGACGATTCACTTCTTGTCGAAAACAACTCATTATCGAGGAAGTTGACCTAGAAATCCTCTTTGGTATGTTGGAGCTTGCATATATCAATGGAACATTTCCTCGCTCTCGACGATAGGTTTTCATCATTGGTATTTGATAGAAAGATTTTGTGTGGTGTTAAAATTCAATTCATTCATTCACACTACATGGATTGTACTATAGTACCTTGAGATCCATTAACATCATCAAAAGTTTCTCTCACGTCTTTTACTGACTTACATCATTGGCTGATAATCAAATGGTGTCTACCATGTTCGACTCCAACTCATTTATTTTTATGGTTAGACTCATACATTAGATGATCAAGTGAACAAGATAAAAGACCCCAAATCTAGTTCCATCCATTCGGGATGCGTTTTTAGTATTAATGCGAGAATAAAAAGCATGATGGCTATAATAATAAAACACAATCATCCAAGAATGGGTCTACTCTTTGTTGTCAGTGGAAAAACTTCTCATATGTGTTGACGATGGGTCAACAAATATATAATGATGAAAATGTATTGTAACAGATGATGATCTCGACCAATTGTTCTTGATATGAACTTGTCACAAGGTAAAGCACTTCAGTCATCAGCTGTCTCATTTGAATTTGCACTTTAGGGGGCAATCTGTTATAGACCATTTTGTCACATATGGTCTATAGGCCCGCAATGTGGATCAATACAAATCCATGAATATGTTTTCAGCATCCCTACACAAAGCCCTAAGCATGACCTTTCAAATGAAAGATTTTCTGGGTCTATCTACTAGAAATCAATGCTTTTAAGCCCCAACACACCCTTTCCCTTTAGAAACCTGTGTTCAGCATTGGTTGCTCCCTTCTACACCAACGTTGTTGAGAAGAAGCGTGCTCCTTGCTGGGGGTGCGTTGTTCTCGAAATTTGGGAAAATTAAAAAGAATCCCAAAGCTTCTAGGGGTTGTTTTAAAAATTTACCTTGGATAATAAGCTTAATTACTATATAATCCTACCTTGGAGATTTCACTTGTTATCCCTTGAACTCATCTTGCCTTCTTAAGTGAATCTCAAGCCTATATTGGTAAATGGATAACAATCCTTAAACTACCACACTCTCCTATAAATTCTCTGCCATCCACAACATCGGGGTTGGAATTTAGAGACTAAACATTCCCTTAGCTACTGCCTTGAATTTGAGAGAGTCAATATCTTCGTGCATTAGGGTGACAATGAAGTATGCTTTGTGAGAAGGAATGACAAGTCACCTTGAGGAGATATCTACAAGATCAACCACTGTTCTTGGTTATAAATTCTGTCCTATTTCTATTAATACAAATAGTATCTTGTTTTCCTATATGTGTTCTATTACATTTACATCCATGTATTTCAATGCCTCGCTGATTCATTAAATAAAGTAATTGAATTATGCTATGTAGATGTTGTAGATCTTTGACTTGTTCTAGTTGAATGTCCAAATTCTAATTATAACATTCGAAGGTATGATTAGAACTTACAAGGGAGGAGAAAAGTAAATATTGGGACACATTCCAAGTAGACATCTTTCCCATCTTTCAATTTCTCTAAAGAAAATTTTGTATTCTTTGCTTTTGCTTTTTATTGTTCTAGACCAATCTACTATGTCCATAGAAAATACTTTTTTCTGCAATCGTAAATGACGTATAACACCAAATATACGCATCATTAATATTGACTTCACGGACATGATTTGTATATCATTAAAATGGAAATTATCATTATAATTTACGTCAAAGTAAAGTTACCAAATGAAATGAAGTGACCTTCAGAAATAATATCCACAGGTTTATTATGCACTTCGAAAAATCACATGAGTGATTCATGTGCACATATGTATATTCAATCAACTCAAAGCAAAATCTACTTCGTGAGGTCTAAATAAATTTACTTTATGAATTTTCGAATCATTATCATAACATCTCTTCCTTTTGAAATGGATATATGGTGGTTTATTGTTTACTATCTTATGTGTTCTTTTGTTGTCGATCATTTCGCAATTTAATATTTCGCCAATAATCGGGCCTCTCCTAAATTGATTGGTAAAAAAAAGTCAAATGTTTCATACCATTTAGATAGACTTTTAAATTTAATATGAACGAGTTCAAAAATATCTTATTACTTGGTTTGTCATAAAGTAGCCACAGAAAAAACATAACTGAATTAGATTTCTTAGAAAAGGTCTTTATTTAGAGCAACCAGATGTGGCTCAATGGATGAATATTACAACTGGGCAGTAGAGAGAAGTGCAGTGGACAGGATTGACCTACGACTTCTAAGAATCAGCTTATAATTATAAAACTTGCCGCACTTTCTGATAAAAAAAACATGATTCGAGCATCTTTAAAGATAAATTTTACATTAACCATAAGAGAAACTCACATATTTTCTAAAATGATTAGTGTATGAGATAGTTCTTTGTTAAATATATTTTTAACATATTAGACATTAAAAACACACAACCAAAATATCATTAGTAAGCCCTGACCAACAAGACCTCCTTACGAATTTTTATGTGTGTGTTAATTATGCGGCAATGATCCCTGGATAAAGTTCTGGATAATTATTGTGATGTATTAGCGTTGAAGTTCTAGAAAATGATTGTGATGTATTAGTGTTGAAGTTCAACTTCAATTCTCTGGATGCGGATGTTAGTTTGGAGTGATCGGATGTTAGTCCTTACGCGACATCCGAAGGAGCTCGCGTGGGGTGGCTATATGGCCCCTTGCACATTCATTTACGATGCCATTACTCCACCAGCTCACATGGCATTTACTCCTTCTATTCGGATGTTACTTCAACTCGCTCTGCTCGTTCGACCTACGATGGAGTTTGTCTTCCACTGTTTGGCTTGCTACTATGACAATTGTGGTTCTCCGCCTCATCTGAGTGGTGTTTACCCCCCTGGTTGTGCTGAGCCTAGCGCTCGCACACAAACAGGGCGCTGCTGCACGCTCCTTGGATGCCTGGAAACGCTGTCGGGACACCATTTCTCTCAGAGTGTTTTTTGTTGTGCCAACTCCTTTCATCGTGCTCAGTCTGCCGATATTTGTAGGTTTCCTTCGCTTTTTGTCTGCTCTACCTGTCAAAGGCACTCCCAACCAGCCTCTGCTTCCATGCTACACCTCCGCCATAGAATGAGATGCCGGCATGGCTCTAGCCGAGGCCGCGCTGCCCATTCTCGGCCCTCAACCAATTTGAATTCTAATTCCTCCTCAGAAGAAGCCGCGCGGGATCATTACCCGGAGACACACAATATTAGAGGTCGAGCCTGCCACATAGAAAGTGTCCATTTCGCCCAACTAGCTCCGCCTCACTCTGTCAACCCTCTGAGACCTGCAATTCCCCTTGCCTCCCATGAGTCTGCTAGTATTCCCCTATGTCAAACTTCTCAGAGAGTTGATTTCTGCTTTGAATGCTCTCTAGATAGGCCAATTATCACTGTTTTTTTCACTAAGAGAAGAGTCTGCTCACCATGGCCCCTCCCTTGCGGCCTTCCCCCTTCCCACTCCGGTCAAGAAAGATGCCATGAGCTCGGAAACACCTGTCGGTAATGTTCAATCTGCCCAAGACAAAGAGCGCAAGCTGGAAGATGCTGCTAACAAGAAAGACGTACCCAAAGAAGACATGGAAGACAGCAGGGATGAGTATTGGTGCAGAATTATGGAGGAGCCACTGTCCCCAACTCATGATCAGTGATTCTCTCGGCCTTCTACTTTCATTGGTACTACTAGTCAATCATTTTGGGAATTTTTTGTTTATAGGTTTCAAGGCTCAGCTGAAAAAGCTGAATGTTATCTTTAGCATATATTTCTTTGTTATGTTAAACTGTATGGACTTTGGGCCGGTTTCCCTTCTAAGGGCGGCCAAACTGCTTCTTAAAGGACTGGTTTCCCACTCAGCGCAGTCCAGATTTTTTTTCTACATCATGACTATCAAGCCGAGCGTTCAGACTTTCACAGATGACGCTGAGGCAGTTTTGTACTAGTAAATTATATAAATCCAATTGGTATTATTTAGAAAAAAAGAAGAAGTTCAACTTCAATCACTTTATCAAAGATTGATTGTTTCGCACTAACTGTACTGGACTCGACTTCTTTTTTTAAAAGTTATTAGGAGAAGGGTTAGTATTTGAAAATGGAAGAATCGATGAAATTTTACAGTTTTGATAATGGCTAATGAATCTTTAATTATATTCAAAGAGAAAGTTGCAATTCGAGAAACAATTTACGTATCGAATTCCATGTCGTATAAACTCATGGAAGCTTAACACTAGGCACAAGCTGCATTAATGTAACAGGTAACAGACTTCAATGTTACTGTAAAACTTTATCTTTTCATTGGCACAAGATGGAATCTTCGGACAAATAGTTTTGAGAATTCATACAGAATCGAATCTAGAATGATGATGGCAAAGTCCCACGAACTGATCACAGCCCAAACGATGAAAATAGAATTAGCACAGAATCGAATATGCCTTTTGGGCCTCTTGCTCCTTAGAGTTTGATTATGTTTTGAGACATATTTTGCTCCAATCCCTGGAGTTACTACTTTGGTTGGTTGATCTCAGGTTGTTTCTCACATTGATTTCAATTGTCCCACTGCCTCCACCTTTCAACCACGTAAAACTTGTCTTTTATATACTGATGGAAAAGGATCTTTACAATTAGGTTTGAGCTCCTTTCTTCTAGTTTATCTCTGTTTTGCTTGAATCTTGTGGAAAGATAACTTTTTTTCTTCACTTGGTTTCAACTTGACATTTTCATAATCTATGTCCCTTGAAAAAAAAATGTGTAAATACATATTAATATAAAATAAAATTTAAATATATATTCTAAAAGATGATATATTATATATAATTATTTAAATATTTAATATTGCATGTTATATATAAAATTAAATCATTATTTTAAAAACAATAGTATTATATACTTTATATATATATTATATATTATATATTATATAATGCATCATATCCATATCATCATTATTGTTTTGTATCTATATTACAAAATTAAAAAAAATACAAACAAATCCTTTTAACAAAACTATATATATATATATATAATATGCATCATATCCATACCATCATTATTGTTTTGTATATATATTACAAAATTTAAAAAAAATACAAACAAATCTTTTTAACAAAACTATATATATATATATATATATACACATACCGAAAAGCGTTTTTTTTAATCAGTTCACCTCTCATTTTCGTTTACATTTCTCGTCTTCATCTAACATCTGGCACACTTTTTTTAACTTCCATCCTTCTCTCTCCGCTTGACATTCCAGGAATAATTCCTTTGGCACTCAAGGTCTCTCCAAAACCGCCAATACACCCGCTTTTTCCAATCACTACATTTTTGGTGCGTACTCTGCATGTGAGCTCCATACTTTAACAATTTTTTGCGATTCACGACCAACAAATTCCTAATTCCATGACGCAAGATGAACACACGTGCTGCTATGTATTATCCCTCTTTCTTAGTTCCGTACTTGCATTTTTTTTTTAAAGTTTGAATCATTGTCAAACTTTTTTAGACAAATAGAACTTGCACTGCGAGCGACCTAGGTCAAATAATCATAGACAAAGCCCACGAAGACAAAAGAAGGTAGATGAGTGCGAAGCTTTGTTTAAATTTAATTTTGTTCAATTTTGCTATTTGTTACTTTTTATAAGTTATTGTCTAAGATGCAAGGAAGTCTTAAATTTCTTTCACTAGGGTGTTTCTAAGGTGCTTCACTTTGCATTTAAGCCACGAGTGTGTAACCTATAATAATGGGTAAAGGGTTTTTGAAAGAAACATACAACTTTATTAAAGAACATAACTCAATTTTAAATACAGGGTTGTAATATATGATGAAATTATGTTATTAGAAGGTTCTGAAGCTATCAAGTAGGTGTTTCTTTTGAGTTAGTAAACCTCTCATTTTCATCTACATTTCTCATCTCTGTCTAACATCTAACACACATTTTTTTACACCCACCCTTCTCTCTTCGATTAACATATGGTTTTCAGGCATAATTCATCTATGTCCTCAAGCTCTATCCAAAACTGCTGATACACCTATTGTTTCTAGTCACTACAATTTTGGTGCATACTCTATGAGCGAACTCCATACTCTAACGATTTTTGCGGTGCACGGCCAACAACTTCTTAATTCTATGGCGCACGATGAAAAAACTTGTTTTTGTGTCGGGCCAGAGTAATTTCATCAACAATCCTTTCTTAGTTGTGTATTATCCCTCTTTCTCAGTTCCCTGCTTTCATTAGCTGTGTATTATCCCTCTTTCTCAGTTCCCTACTTACATTTTTGTTTCAGTCTGAATCATAGTGTAACTATGTTCAACAAACAGAAGTGTGCACTGTGAGAAGCCCAGGTCTAAGCCTTCATATAAGGAGCCCACAGAGACCAGAGAAGGTAGGCTAGTGCGAAGCTTTGTTTGAGTTTTATTTTGTTCAATTTTTCTATTTGTTATCTATTATAAGTTATTGTCTTAGATGCTCACAAGAAAGTCATAAATTTATTTCACCAGGGTGTTCCTTAGGTGCTTCACTGTGCGTTTAATCCACCATGTTTTAACCTATAATTATGGAGAACGGGTTTTCATAAGCCACAAACAACCCTATTAAAGCATAGAACTCAATATAAAATATAGGGTTGTAACATGTGATGAAATTATGTTATTAAAAGGTCTTAAAGCCAACAAAGCACATGGTGAGAAGTCATGGGTCTTTAGTAGGTATTATTTTAATGAACAATATTGACTTGTGTAGGCTGAGGGCATCTTTTGCATGTATGTTATCAAAAGGAATTACAAGAATGCTTGTTGTGTAAGCTAGAAAGTAAAGAAATGCTTATGATGGAGGGATAGCCCCCATCATTCTGTGAAATAGAAATTGAATATCAATTATTTTCTCTCAGTTATACCTGTGATATTTTTTATGTTCATTTATTGAAAGAGTGATATTTAGAAATTAACAGATCCCATAGTTGATACCTTCAAAATCAATGTAACTATAGCTAAAATCCCAGTGGAAATGGATGTGTGACACTCGGACTCCCAACGTAAGTTGAAACTGAGTCAAAGAGTTTGAAAGGTCAATGGTGTTCCCAGGTTAAGAATAATACCCAAGTTTCCTTCTAGACTGACTGTGTTCTAGGGTTGAGACTCAGAAAGGAAAAAACTGAATATAAAATATAAGGTTGTAATATGTGATGAAATTATGTTATTAGAAGGTCGTGAAGCCAATGAAGCATATGGTAAGAAGCCATGGGTATTTAGTAGGTATTATTTTAAAGAACAACCTTGACTTGTGTGGCCATCTTGAGAATCAAAGCTCATAAGAGATTTATTTATTATTTATGTTATAGGATGGACTTCCTTTTTTATAGTTTTGTTGGGATATAGGTATAATTTGATGGGAATTTTTTTTTTTAAAATCCTTGGATGGCTATTTATTTAACTGAGCTACAATCTAGGATAGAACGTTGTCATAAACCATGTAGGGAATTTATGCACTTAAATTTGAGGAGAGAAATCATGTGAAGAACAAACACATAGACTATAGTTTGTATTGGGCATGCCGCTATACACTCACTAACCTAAATAAAGGGGTGGATTTACTTACGGATTTTAGTACATATTGAATTACAATCACTGTTTTATAATATTTTCTACATAATTAACAATTGTTATATAAATTTAATGGTTCTCATTCAAGCCATATTGAAACATTTCCTTTAAAATGTTTTGACATGTTTATAGTTTGCAATCACTAAGGGTCCAACTTAGAGTGAATTTAACTCCTATTATTTTTTATTCATTTTTTCCAGTCCCTTCAACAAGATTTGTTCAGTTTGGTTTCAAGGCGCCTTGAAAGTGGAAGAATACATTTGATAAGAACATGATACAAAACAATTTTCGTGTTGTCAAAGGAGATACCTCCTCAGTAACCATTTTCTCTTGAATGTGATCAGTATTTATGTTTCTAAGGATTGTATATTTGAAACAAATACATCAAAATCCATCATTGTTTAACATCACAATACACTTGAATCTAACTCAAGGGTTACCCCTGCCTAGTGTCACATAGTTTGTTTATGATTGTTTTAAAAAAATTTCAAATAATTTTTGTTTCCATCTAAACATAATAGAATAAAGGTAATGTTTTGAATTTTAATTTGTTTCCCATTTTCTTCTTTTGGGAACCAAGATTCATTTAAATGTATTCATTCTCCTACGAAAAGTCTATGAGAAACCATAGAAATTGATCCTCACAATTATCTCAAGAATCCAACATTATGTTTTTTCCCTATTTCGTTTTGTCATGTACCTTTTGTAGGTCTTTGTTTTTGTTGCACTGGTATAGTTTTCATCTTATAGGCTTTGTACCATCCTCCTCATATCAATTAAAATTCAATCTAGGCTCTTTAGATTCATTACAATATAAAGGTTCAAGGAATATCATTTCAAATTTACTTTAGATTAAGCCATCAACGTGGATAGGTTGGAATTTTGATAGTTATCTATCGAGTATTGACTAATTTGTTTGTAATATAATTTCCTTTTATAGAAAAAGGCTATGGAGACTCTGGAGTTTCTTCCAATATTGGTAAGGCTAGTGACCTATGATGTAGGTGAGCCTTCAATTGTACAAGCTACAATAAAATCGTTTATTATGTTTTTTCACGCTCTACCAAGGGGAGTCAAGTGATAGAGACTAAGATCTATAGAGTTTGGTAAACACAACACCATGCATGCCAAGTTCCATCCTTATGCACACCATGCCAACATTGTGTACAATTCAATTTTTTCATGCACTTTCGTATTTAAAACAAACTGAGTTGGTTGAAGTTCAAATCTACATAACACAAAGGTTTTCTCTGATCAGGGCTATCTCAAATCAACCCACCTATTGTTTTTAATCAAATAAAACATAAACCAACGCCATTCATCCAAGATCTATTTTTAGGTCTATACAAACCTTTTCAAAAATTGTTACATAAGTATATATAAACCTATCCTCTCGTAGGTCTCACTTAATAATATGGTAAAATGATTCTGCTCCAAGCTAGGGTTTCAAGCTACACTGCGATGGCACCGCTCTGGTTCGAAAGGTCTCACCACCGTTCTCTGCTCAAGCCTGGCTACTTCCCCTTGCAGTCGTTGATCCACCCTTAATGGATTCTTCACGGGGGGGGGCTAACAAAGCCTCCCCCAACGCAAACTTAGCCGCAACTCAGATTCCTTCTTCTGACAATGCACAATAGTCCCCTGTCAATGCGCAGAAATCCTCCACTGTCAAAGGGTAGACGGACTCTGCCACTGATCACCAAACTCCTGGAAGTATGCCTGACGTGCAAAAAGAAAAAATCCTGGATCCTCTAGACCGAATGACTTGGCCTAAAATGACCTCTGCTACCTGTAGACTGATAGCTGCAGAATGCCCCAAGATTGAGCTCCCAAGCCACTGTATCAACGCTCAGATCCAGTACATGAAGGATCATGCGCTCATTGGAAAATTTGTGGGCTTTTGGCCAACTGAAAAAGCCCTGCACGGATGGATCAGCTCCAAATGGAAACCAAAAGGAAAAGTTATGCTTCAACTTGGGCCTAAAGGATTCTTCACTACCATCTTCAATTGTATCAAAGACCAGAACCACATTCTGGACGAGGGCCCATACTTTTTCAACTCGTTTGGACTCTATCTCCGTGATTGGATAGAACGATTTAACCCAGATAAAGAAGATTTCATCTGGGCACTGGTCTGGATTAGGCTGTATTCATTACCTCTGGAATACTGGGATGAAGAATATTTAAGGGATATTGGCAATGGTCTCGGAGAGTTTATAAATATAGCAGAGGAGACCAAGGTCAGGCACTACACCTCATATGCCTGAATATGTGTCTTCATGCACTTGGAAAAAGCACTTCCAGACTCGGTAAGTCTCTTCCACGATGACTTTGAATGGTTGCAATCTATTGATTATGAACATGTTCCATTCCGCTGCCAAAAATTCCATGCTCATGGCCATCTTTTCCATGAATTCCCTCTTAATCCTCCCTCAAGTAAACCTAATGCTACTTCTACCAACCCAGATGCAGAGGGCTTCACCAAAGTCCAAAACCGCAAGTGTCATAACAAGAAACCCTCCTCTGCGCCGGTCAAACCCTCCTCCCAAGCTTCTGACATCCCCTCCACTAGCAATAGCTTCAAAATCCTTGCAGACCACTCTCAGCAAGAGCTTGAAAACCCTGGAAAAACCATCAATCCTCAGACCCTTTTAATCTCAAAGCCCTCTTCAGATTCTCCCACCCCTCCCTTACTTACAAAGCTTCCCCCTGAAGCTTTCCTTCTACCTCCTAACCCTAACTCAGATGCTTATCTCGTTACTGGGCAACCAAATAATATAGATGTTGATGGCTCTGGTGCTGAGCCCAGCCAGGTGAGTCACATGGAGGAGGAATCAGAAGGCATTGATATTGGAGAGCTAGACATCTTCACATTGGAGTAGGCCTGCAGAAAAAAGGACTATGATAAAATCTCTGAGAGACAAATTGAAAATCTAGTGTAGTCCTCTCACGTGCTCAATAGCACCAAAAATCCTTTGGTATCCAACTAGGCAGTAAATGGGACGGAAAGAAACTCTTCAAGGAATCCAAAAAATGAGGCAGAAAAACTGATCTACAAAGGACTATCCTCATTGGGGAGATGCTCATGGAATCTGGTAGGTACCCCAAACTTACCAAGTTCTATCAACCCCTTGAAAATTGTTCTCAATGAAGCTCATCTCTTGGAATATAAGGGGCTTAAACAGCCCCTCAAAGTACCGAATGATCAAGAACATGATTCAAATGGAAAAACCACAAGTCTTCTTCATGCAAGAAACCAAATGTAATGGAAATACCCTCAGCCCCATTCTATCCAAAGCCTGGCCGGGTTGCCATTCTATTGCCATAGATGCCTCAGGAGCCTCGGGAGGACTAGCCATCACCTGGGACCCGCAGGTAGTCTCAATCAGTGACGCACATGTAGTGCACAACTTAATCCAAGCACTATTCCACATACTTGGAACCAATCTGCATGGACACCTCACCAATGTTTATTTTCCACAGGAGGCCATGTGGAAAATAGCTCTGCTTAACACGATAGAACAACTTAACTCCAATAGGACTCATCCTCTTTGGATCATGGGCAGAGAATTCAATATGATCACCAACTCTAAAGAGAAAAGAGGAGGATGCACTAAATTAGAATCGGATTGCATACACTTCAAGAGCATCATATAGAAGAACTGGTTGATAGATCTTCCCTTCTCCAGTGGCACTCATACCTGGAACAAAAAATGCTCTGGCTCACAACAGTTGCCTCCAAGCTGGACTGTTTTCTCCTTTCTGATAACACCATTCATGTTGGAGGAGACTTTCAAGCCTCTATCCTGCCCCTCTCAGGGTCCGATCACTGGCCCATCTCTCTCCATTGGACTAGACCAGGAGATGCTACCAAAAGACCTTTCTGCTTTGAAGCCTTTTGGCTCACTCACCCAGGCTTCAAGGAGATGGTCACTTCAGTATGGCACGCATTTACGCCACCAGCAGGTTCTAAGATGCTCCAATTTCAGCAACATCTCAAGGACCTTAAAAATCATATCAAAATTTGGAATCACTCCACCTTCGGGAACATCTTCCAACAGCAAAAGATCCTTGAGAATGAAATGGTAGAGCTTCAGCTACTCATCATCCAAGAGGGACGCAATGAGGTGCTTACTTCGAAAGAATAGAATCTCCTCAAACAATTGGATGAACGTCGACATCAAGAAGAGATACTCTAGAAGTAAAAATCCAGAATACGATGGCTAAAAGAAGGGGAAAGGAATACCAAGTTCTTCCATCATTCCACCATACAACGAAGAATGCACAAAAAGATAAGCTTTCCCCAAAATCAGAGAGAAGAAAGATTGGAAGAACATCAGGCCATAGAAAAAGAACTCACTGCTCATTTCAAATCAGTGCTTCAAGAGAACCAAGTTGACAGACAGTAGGCAATCAAAAAAGTTCTACAACACATTCCCAAACTCATCAAAGACCAACATAATCAACTTCTTCTCCATTCGGTATTTCTTTAGGAAGTGGAACAAGCAGTTGCACAATGCAAAGATGGAAAGGCTCCAAGTCTAGACGGCTTCACCTCCAACTTCTTTCATCACTTCTAGGACCTAATAAAAAATGATGTCTGGCTATTAGTCGAGGAGTCTCGAACTATGCACTAGTTTTTTCCCTCGCTTAATGCCACTTTCCCAAAGAGGATCAAGCGGCTACTCCTAAAAAATTTCGGCCCATTTCCCTCTACAATGTTATCTACAAAATCATTTCTAAGGTCATCGCCAACAGACTTAATCCACTGCTTCCTATGCTCATCTCTCTGGAACAAACAGGCTATGTGGAGGGGCGCCAGATCCTAGATGGCATTATCCTCACCCATGAGATCATTCACTCTTTGAAACAGACCAAGAAGGCAGGTATGCTCTTGAAAATCGACTTATCTAAAGAATGTTACAAACTCAGTGGGAGCTCTATTCAACAAATTCTTGTTGCCTATGGTTTCTATCATACTTGGATTAGATGGGTCATGAGCCTAATCTCCTCCTCCTTCTTTTCCATTCTAGTCAATGGCATCCACTCTAATCCCTTCTCCCCATCCCGAGGCATTCGTCAGGGAGACTCTCTTTATCCTTTCCTCTTTGTCTTAATGGCTAAAGGTCTGGGTTGTTTCATCTAGCACGCTCTTCTCTCTTAGCATCTCCGAGGTATTTATGTTCATGGTTCCTCAGCCATTACCCACCAGCAATTTGTTGATGACAACATGTTATTCGGGCACCCTTCAGTCCAAGAAGCCACCACCTACAAAGCCATCCTTGATACTTTTGCGGAAGCCTTTGGCACCTCTATCAATGCCCCTAAATCTCAAATCTTCTTTTTCAATATAACGATTCCCATCCAAAACAACATCGCCAGAATCATCGGGTTTACCATCGCTAAGCTTCCTACCAAATATCTGGGTGCCCCCTTGATTGAATGTGCCCTCAAACACTTCTCCTAGCGCTCTCTCCTTGAAAACTTGAAGCCAGACTCTCCTCTTGGACGTTTCGTTCCCTCAACTTGGCTAGCCGACTTATCCTTGTCAAGTCTGTCTTACAGTCCATGTCCCTTTACTTACTCTTAGTTCTTGCTGCCCCAAAATCGGTTCTTAAGCAAATCAAAGCCCTTCAATGAAATTTCCTTTGGGGATCCTCCGGGCAGGAAAATAAATGGGCACTGGTAAAGTGGAAAATAGTTTGTAGGCCTAAAAATTTTGGAGGGCTCGGTCTTCGCGATCCTCATCACATCAATGCTGTCACGGGGGCCAAAATTTGGTGGCAATGGTTATCTTCTCCACACAGCCTATAGGCAATGCTCTGGACTACTACATATGCCAACCACAGACCAACAGAAGATCTCATCCGAATGACAACAGTAGAAGAAGGCTCTCAAATTTGGAGCACAGCCAAACATCATCGTCTTTTAATCCAAGAACATAGCTTCTGGGAAATACATGATGGTCACACAGCCTGCTTCTAGACAGATTCGTGGCAACAACGTCCTAGACTAATCAGCACTATTACTCCGCAACTTCTACCATAGGAGATCAACCACCTAGAGGCCAATGTTCATCACTTTTGGAAGGAAACTCCTAATCAAGGTTTCAGGCAATGAAAAATGGAAACCCTTTGCCTCAACCAGCAGTAGGAGCATGCTCACACAACCCTTGACACTGAGTTGACCTGCAGGGAAATTAGATACTCGGATCAAAAGGATATCCCTAGATGGGGCTATACTTCGTGGGGAAAATTTAGCACTCAAGAGGCATATGCCCTGCTAACTCAAAGTCAAGATCCCATCGACTCCATCTGGAAGAACCTTTGGTCTTCAAACCTTTGGCCCAAGGTTTCCACCTTCATGTGGCTTCTCTGTCACAGGAGAATCCTCACATGGGAGAATCTGATTAAAAGGGGTTTTACAGGCCCCCCCAAATTCCCCAATTACAGTAATCACAAAGAAACAATCCAGCATTTCATGGTCACTTGTCCTCTTGCTACTTTTTTCTGGGAGAACATCAGCTTCAGATGTAGAAGAGAAGGTAGAGGATTTGGGGATTTGAATTCCACCATTCGAACTGGCCTTCGGATCCCTACAGTAGAAATGTTCTTAACTCACTATGGAGGCTCATCCTGGGACTCACCCTCTGCACTCTTTGGAAGGAACGGAACAAGCAGATCTTCAAGAATCAATGCACTCCATAGGAAACCCTTTGGAACAATCTCCATGGAAATCTTCAGGAAACTCTGGCCCTCCAGCACTGGCAATAAGATGATTTCCCCACGCAACCCATAGAAAGAGCCATATGGGCCAACTGGCATCTTGAGCTCCCATTCTGTTCCCTGCCAGCTCTATCCCACAACCCTTAGATGGTCCTTCCGTGCAATCGGATCCCACCACCTGCTGGCATTCTGAAGCTGAATTTCAATGGAGCCTCCAAAGGCAATCCCAGTGACGCGAGATATGGGGGAATCTTCAGAGATCATCAAGGCAACCCTTTGCTCATATTTTATGGTTCCATAGGGTGGGGCTCCAACAATTCTATGGAGATGGAAGGCCTATGGCAAGGGATGCATCTAGCTCAGCTTCAAAAATATTTCCCCATTGAAATAGAAGGTGACTCTTAAATTCTTATCAACATGGTCAATCAACTTCTCATGGGCACCCCCTCCTCAAAGGTTGCTGACAGCTGGAGACTCATGGCTAGGTTGGATCTCATAGCAGATTGGTTGCAACATCATCGAGCCATATTCCTCTAGCATGTCAAGAGATCGGGCAACAAGGTAACTGATCTACTGGCAAAAGAAGGGGTTAATAGTTCTCAAATCCTCACGGCAGGTCCTCTCTCTAGTCTCAATGATAGCAAAATCATACAGGAATGCACATCTCTGGTGCACGAGGACAACAAATCCCCGAATACGGGTGTCAATGCCTGATCGTCCGGTGCTTGGCTTGTGGGAAGGCGCGTGGCAAGGCCACATGACCACCCACAGACCTCACTTATGGCACCCCTCTGCATTAAATCCTACAGGTCGTCACCTTGCGCGACATTTATGTCACTGCAAACGTCGAGGCCTCTACTATTACAAAATGCCGCACTTTGGCTCTCCTCCTCGGCACTTTGTCTCTGTGCCTGGTTCACTTGTGACACTTCGGCTCCTCCTTATTGTTTCTATGCCACCACTGCTCTCACCTCTGTGAACTAGTTGCTCCCCTGAGGCTGCGAAGCCCAGCTCTTGCACATCATATGGGTGGCGATGCAACCTGGGCAGTTGTATTGAATTTCTCCCCGACTTCCATTACTCTCAGAGTCCCTTCTGTCCATTGATATTCTCTGCCTCTTTCGACCTCAATTCTCCCTTCGCCTCTCTGATAGCCTCAACCAAATCTGTCTTCTTTTCTGCTTTGAACGCCCTTCACCCATTGAGTGTCAATATGCCTTGGCTCTAGCATCGTATGCGATGCCGGAGAGGCAGTTCCAGAGCTCACTCCTCTCGACCACAGCGCTCATCCACGTCTAGATCTTCTTCGTCATCTCTCGAGCACTCCTGGGGTCGATACCCCGACACCTGCAATGGGCGTGGTCATCTTTCCACCTCCTCCCCTTGGAATCTTACTTCTAAGCCGATGGCGCCTCCTCCTTCCCGCTTCGCTGCCTCTGTCTCCTTGCATAACTCGACCACTGCCCACTTCCAATTTCAATGTAGCTCTGACCACCCTCTTTTCGTGGCGACCATATCTGTTTATTTTCATGAAATCCCTGGTGTGGCTCCAGGCCCCTACCAAACCTCCTTGCCTATGCATCCAAGCAGCGAGCCTGGTCCCCCCTGAAAATGTGAAACCCCATCAAGCACCTACAAGGCACAATTCTGGTTCGGTAGGTGATGGCAGTTCGAGCCACATCAAGGATACGTGCAAGCATGAAGGAGTAAGCGATGGTGATGCTGCAACGACTCAACGTGGCCCCCTTCTAGCCGACGATGATGAGTACAAATGCCCGATTGTTGAAGAACCTAAACCTCCTCCAGCTGATCATGGTGTCTAGATTTTCAGGTCTTGTCCAAGCCAATTTTACCATTTCTTTTGTTTTTTCTGTTTTGGGATGTACTTTCTTATGTTATTATGTAGTTGGTTTCCTCTACAGAGGTAGCATTTCAAACTTTACAAGGGTTGGTTTCCCCACAAGGGCAGCTCATTTTTTTCTATTTTTCTGGACTTATGCCACTGATGATGGCCTGAACTATTGAGGCCTCGGCCTCTTTGTACCATATGTTTTACTAATAGAATTTAATCTTACTTAGAAAAAAATAAAAAGTATATATAAACCTGAATCTTTCTCCTGAAGTGTAGATATTATGTTACTGGGCTTGTTTAAGGTACCTTCAGTCCCATATTAATTAAAATCAAATTTAGAATTTTTGTACTTTTTCGGAGAAAGATATATGCCATTGTTAAATCATCTCTTTGAAAAGACCTTCTTGGTACACAAACAATTGTTGGCCCTTAATATTAGATTATTTCTAATTATAATTTTTCCAGTGTTGGAAATATAAGAACTCTCTCTGAATATCTGCCCCTTGATAAATTAGATTTGTGATTTGGCAATACTTCTTTAATGAAAATAGAAAACATGAATAAGTAGAAATTGAGATTGCCATCAGAACACAAAGGACTCCTTTTAGCTCATGTAATAACCATATGCAATTCCTATATGTTGAGCTCTCTCTTTATTTATGTGCTATTATTGAGATCCATGTCTCCTAGATTCACCAATTGTGTGAATTCCATAGTGCCATAACATGGATTGATTCCTTCGATTTGGAAATACTTCTTTTATGAAATTTAACAAAAGAATAAGTAGAAATTGAGCTTGCCATAAAAACACAAAAGATTCATTTTATGTCATTTAATAACTGTATACAAGTCCTATATGTTGAACTATATTTGTCTTTACATGCTAGAGTATTCTTGAGAACCACATATTAGCTATGAACTAGATGATCAAGCCCTCGCAGGGCTTGTACTTGTAGAAACTAACATTAAGGAGACAAGACTCTCCTATTTTGTTTTTTGTCAACTTTTTTATAATATCTTCCAACAACCCATATGTTGCATGCCATGTCGCAATATTGTCTGGTGGTATAGTCTCAATGATAAATTCCACAAAAAAATCAAATTAAGCTAGAAAAGAAGAATAATGTCCTTCTATGGTAATTCTAATTTTTAATTCTAAAAATTTAAATTTGCAATTATAATTCTATGTTTTAATATCTCTTTCAATGCATTAAAATAAATTATAGGTTTTTTCTTCACGAAAAATTATTGTACTGTGAATATCATTGAGCCAGCCTTAACTAAGTGTGTCATTTCTTCATTGTTGAATGGCTCTACTAAGATTCAACCACTACTCCAAATAATCAAAATCGTCTTTGTTACCTCATCAATAACTAAATGCTCACACTTCCACATAACTCTCCCTGATGGAACACATCAAAACCAAACTTTGCTACTATCTGCATATACTAGAGAAATAACATTTGAAGACATCTAAATCCAACCAATCATTCTGCTTAAAAAATTAACTTGAACGATGCTTCAACACTCTTCGTAAGGTGAAAATTTTTCCTGCAATCCCTTCCGCTTTTGTCTCTTTTCACTCTTCTTGCATTACACAAAAAAAAAACTAATGAATTCTACAATAGTTTTTTTTTTCATTCATTTACAAAAGGTCCATAACGTTGTTGAACTTGAGGTTGTGAGACGTAAAGAAACGATGAATAAGGACTTATCAACATTACTCTATTCAAAGGCAGGAATATCCCAAGATATCTCTTCATTGACACAAGATATCTTTCCATCTATAGGAACTCCAACAAATACAACCACAACTAGAACTATCACATTCAAGGAGCTCAATCCCTACCAAAGATATTGGTCAATCCAAGGTAGAGAATCTAGAAAGAAAAAATTGAAGACTTACAACAATGTGTGTGGCTTAGGAAAAATCTTTGGATTTGACCTTATTGATCATGACAAATATGAGATCCAATTTTCTGCAATTGCTAAATTGGATGAATCTCTTTATAATCTAATCCAAGTTAGGTAGCTATACATTGTTTCGAATGACACAGTTAAAGATGAAAACCTGAAATATAACCACCTAAAGAAAAAATGGGAAATTTATTTGTTTGTTGCATCCACTATCCATCCATGTTTCGTATATGATCCAACTTTTCCTTATCAATTCCTTGATTTCAAAACTATCATAGAAATCAAGTCTGCAAACCCAAATACCAATGTAGATGTTATTGGTGTTGTTGGTTCGACCTTTCTTACCTCAAAAATTTTCCGAAGGCATGGAACTAAAACACTAAGAGAAACAATCACATTAAAGGATAAGTTGGGCTTTAGCATTTTTTATGAGACTGTGGGGAGATCAATGCCACTTTAAAGGAGAGAAACTTTTCGAATTGTGATCTTTTGACAACCCGCTAATCCTTGCAATCAAAGGGGGTAATGTATCTGAATTCAAAGGAATAACCATAGGGACTGTTTCCACTAACACTCTTGTCATAAATCCAGACATTGAAGAAACACAAAAACGCCATACATGGTTCTATGAAACAGGCTACAAATATTCCTCCCCATTTTTCAGCAGAAACTACAACGTTACTTCTAAACGAGCCCTAACGCAAAAGATGATTCATGAAATTACTTGCATGCGACTCTTTGAGAAAGAAATATGGTCTTTTGTTCCTGCAACTATGACTGCTCTTCACATGGGCTACTTCTATTTTCTTACATGTCCATTAAATTTCAACGGAAATAAATGCATGAAAAAAGTGGTGCATCATTCTAACAATATGTGGCATTCTACAAAGTGTAACAACGACTTCCTAGAATGTGACTATTGTTACAAACTTAAAATCGAGTTACACGACCACACCGAGCACTTATAAAATGTCACAACTTTTAATGATGTTGGAAATGAGCTCATGGGAATCACAAAAAAATACTTGTTCCTTCTTTCTATTGAATGAGTTGATGTCCAGGAAATTTGTGGATGAATTTCAAGCTGCCTTCTCCTACTAGCACTTTCCATCAATAAAAGCTTCTTCAACAGTGTCAAGCACTTGCAAAAAATATTGGTTAATTTATAAGAACTTCAATATGACTCTACATGCAAAGAGGTCCTCAAAAACATTCAAGCAACTTCCACTACACAACGAACTATTATCTATCGCCTTTGAAATTTCTTCATGGTGCCAAATACCATTGTTGTTTTGCACATGAGCTATCATATTTGCAGAGATAATTGTTCCTTAATTCTGTAAAATATGTCCATATTTTTGCACTGCACACCTTTTTTGACAAGACTCTTGTTCAATAATTCCAAATTAGGTATGTTTACCCCTTCAAAATTTACATAATATACATATCAAGATCTGTAGTAATTTCAGTTCATTGTTTCTCCGCCATTTTTATGTCTATAAATTGAATGTTTGTCTATTTAGCTATTAAAATTATATAGTTTAGTGAGGTTCAAATAAAAAAAAATGAAATTTTATTCTCTTGCTCTGTTTCTACCGATGTTTAATGCTAGAATAACAAATTTTTTTGCAAGAATATTATTCAGTAATTCCAAAATATGTATGTTTACCCCTTTAAAATTACATCATATGCATATCAACATTTGTAGAAACTTCAATTAATTATTACTATGTCATTTATATCTAAATAAATTGAATATTTTCCCATTTAACTATTCATGCTATTATTCAATGATGTTCAAATAAAAAAAATAGAAATTGATTATATTGCTCTGTGATGCAGGGGCATTAGACACAATAAAATACTTTGTATCTAAGTAGACATAGGGGGGTCTCATATTTTTAAGTTCTCATGTAATTATTAGTATTTTTAATAAAATGGTGAGGAATTGTAAATGTTCTCTAACCACTAGAGAACATGAGGGAAGTTGACTGAGTTATGAACGTGAAGAGTCAGTTTTAGTTATTTTAGGGATGGAGTCTAACTTTAGGACTTTAGAGAATTCCAAGAGTCTTCATTGAGCTGTTAAGGAAGCTAACTGATTCATTATTAATTTGTATAAATGTAAGCCTCAAGGCATGAAGGAAAGGGGGAAGTAGCATAGTTGTTCAGAGACAGAGTAGTGAGAAAAAGGGCCATTTGATTTGAAAATCTGGCCAGAACCGAGAGGTCTTCTGTGATTGATTACATTTGTATATATTGAGGAGTAATTGTTCCTAAATTCTGTGTGAAATATATATGTGTTCTTGATTGAATTCTGTATGAAGAATATTTGAGTTTCTGGAGTAAATATTAACTCTGTGTTATTAACTGATTTAAATTGCATGTATTGAGTGCTCGAATTATTTTTTAAAGTATGAGTTAGTTGTCCAGGTTTTGTGAGCAGGAAACCCTCTGTGTAAAGGGGTTTAATTGTGATTCTATACATGATTGGGGAAATTGATGTTGAGTTAATAGATCAATTTTGTGATTTAAGAACCAAGAAGGGTTGCAGTCATCGACCATTGCAAGGGTCAATGACCTGGAGCGAAATTGCATTTTGGTACAGAGTTTGACAATCGAACATATCAGATCTTGAGAAGGATCTCACTAAGCCCTTGGTTATATGTGGTTTATGAAGTCGTGGAGAGAATCCCATTGAAATGGGATGGAGGAAGGGACTTCATTATATGGTGTATTGGGTTCCAATTTTCATATTGGACTAGAATCCTGTTCAAACAAAGTGTGATTATAACCTTTGAAATATCAAGCTAGAGCTATCGTGGGAAGAAACGTGAAGACGAATTGATGAGTAAATAACGTTCAATTGGAACCAGAAATTGATGGCGCAGTGTTGAAGTTGGAACATAACTGTGAGCGATGACCGGAGTAGTGGAACCGTGAGGAGAAAATAGTAAAGGCAGATTTCAAAAACAGCATATGGTTTTCGCGTGATTGAAAAGTGGTAAGTGGATTTGAGAAAAAAATGCGATATTGTTACTTTCTTAACGCGTGGCAAAGAGTGGTAATGAAAAACCATTTTTATCGCGTTTTTTCTTAGTGTTAAAGTTCAACGGTTAAAAAAATGTGATATGCACAATATCCATCCGATTGCAAGTTAGAGGAAATCAACGATGGGCGCCTCGTGAAGCTACATGTAAGATAAGAAAGGTATGGCGAGTGGGTGTTTAATTGAAAATTATGATATGCTATGGGGCCCGAAGGCATTATATAAGTGATCATTGGGGATTTAAACCTGAAACCAAAGGTTTTATTTTGATGTTGAGGACGTATTATATGTTAACGTGTTAGGGTTGATGATAAGGCCATGAGCCATTTTTATATTGGCCCAAATAAAGTTTATAAAGGAAAGAGTCAAAGATTCGATATTCATGTGAGGTCGGTAATGACACATATGTTAATATGGTGTTGACTGAGTGCTATTCTTTGGGTTTGTTATAATGGTTCATAACATTTTAATTGGGGGTCGCAATATATGTTGATATATATATTATGTTGATGATAAGCCGAACCTTGTATGAATGAGTTTGTATGCTAGGGGCATATTATAGTTCTATGCAAAAGGTAAGCTTTGGGCATATAATATATTGGCGCTTATAAAGTTAATTTTTGGTTGAATTGTAATTCGAAATAGTCAATTCGGATATTCATGGGTTGTAGTATGGTTTAGTCATGAGGTTGGAAGAAAGCTTCCACATTGAAGTTTGATTGTGGGTCATGATTATAGCCATCCAAATAAAAGGTAGCTTCCGCATGTTAATGTTTGCCCAGATTTAAAATTATTGGGAAAAAACTTTGGAAGTGCATTTTTTATGTGCAATAGGATAGAAGATTGAAGGTAGCCCGGGCATCATGTGGTATCAGAGCTAGAATAGGTCTATTTGAAGAAATCAGATTTTTGAAAACTGATAAGGATTGCAGCATACAGAGATGCAGTGCATGTGATGAGAGGAAGAAGGAAGATCATATTTTTAAATCTGATATGCAGCAAAGGTACACAGAGTTGCAGTGAATAGATATTTGCAGAAGTGAATGAAGAACAAGATCATTCAGGGATCTTGTAGGTAAAATAATTTTAAATCTGATTTGAAACTTATGATTGCAGAATTGTGGTTGCAGAAAGTGAAGATATAGTTTGATGGTGATGGCAGTGAACTTGATATTCAGCTAAAGGTTGAATAGGGAGAACAATTGCAGTGTTCTCAGGAGAAGGTGAGTTGATGAGCAGTGTTTAAATCTAGTTTGAAGAATTGTTTGCAGAATTCAGATTGCAGGAAATTGAAGAAATCTCAGCAAAAGCAGATCACGGCTTTGAGAGCAGTGATAAAAGAGTCCAACAGAGGATTCTAAAGTGAAGAAGAAAGTGTGGCAGAACCTAGAGAATTCCCAATATAGTTTGGATGAAATAAGGACAGATGTGTTCTTGAAAATTTGCAGAGTGAAGCCTAGAGAGAGCAGAAGAGAGTGCTCAGAAGGTTCCAGAAGATAGGGGACCAGTACCTACCAAAAGCCCAGATCCAGAGGAAAGGATTGGTGAGGTAAGAGGTAGCAGGAGAGCGTGCTGTTGCAGAGGCTTAGTGCAGCTTGTGAGTGAAGAACTCATAGAGAAAAGTATGACTACTGATAGTCATGGTAGAGATTGCAGAGGTTCCAAGAGAGGCCACAACAGAAGGGAAAAATAAGATGCCAAGGAAAATGGCATAAGGCAACAGTTGATTGATGCAGAATATTGGAAAGAGATGGCTGAGATCAGTGAGCAGTTTAATGAACTGGAAAAGAGGATAGAGGAAAGCCAGAGAGTTGGTTGGCTCATGAAGAAGAGAGTGAAATGGCAACCATTACAGTTGATGTTGAGGAAAAAGGAGATTGCCTTACTGAAAGAAGAACTCAAAGCAGCTGAGTTGAGAAAAGAAGTTTCTGTTTGTAAAGCATAATAGAGTACAGGTGAAGAATGGAGATCTATAAAATATCTTTTGAATCATGATGAAGACTTAATGCAGAAAGAAGCTTGTCTTGCTGAAGAGAAAATCATTGATGATTTTCTCAGTTATTGGACAAGTTCAGATCAACTGGAGAATGTAAATACTTGTATTTTTTAGTATGACAATTGTGAGGTGATGACATGTTCTACAGAGGAAGAGGAACTCAGAGTTCTTGAGTCAAGGATGGAATTTGAATATTATACATGCAGATCTGTTCAAAGGGAAGTGCTTGAGGAAGCAACCAAGACTAAAAAGTCTTGTGGTTTTGAAACTAAAGAGTTGTGTATGTTTGTAGGTACATCACAGGGAGATGAAAAAACTTTAAAGTTTGTTGAGGAGGAGAAATTGAATTTGAAATCTCTTTAGATCAATGCTGAGATAGCAAAGTCTCAGGAGGAATTGAATACAAAGGAGTCTAATGAGGATATTCAAAAGAATATTGAGACAGAGAGAGAAGGAACAACTGATGATTGGTCAAGGGCATGCAAAGGTATAAAAGGTTGTGTGAGGTTTCCAAAATCTACTCCAAATGAAGTTGTTGAACTGTCTAGAAGGTTGGACTTTCAAAGAAGAGAGTTGGAGAAGCTGAGAACCTATGCATAGGATAATTTTCTGAAGAATTAAGGTGGAGAAATTGTCATGAATGAAAATCAGAGAACAGAAGATAAGAAAATGATTTAGAAAAATGAAGGAGTTCATTTTGGTGAATCACATCAGAATGACATTCATGAAGAAGATGATGGAAGGAAGGAGAGACTAGCTGACATTCTCATGGAGGATGCAAATCAGCATACTGATGTGCTAACAAAGGAATTGGAAGGAAAATCAGAACAACATACTGATGTGTTGTTAGAGGAGGAAGAGGTATTGAGACCTTGTAATTTTAGTACTGAAAGTTCATGTGTCAGTTATGCAGGCAAGGAAGAACAGCAAATGAAATTTGTCAGAGAATTGAATGAAAAGAAACTATGTTGGTTGAAAACATAGTGAAGGATCATCATTTTAATATGGTGATTGGAACAGTGGAGATAACTCTAGAAGCTGAGGAGAAGGACAATGAAGAATTTCTGAGTCTTGAAATAGACTTGGGACTGCAGACAGAAAAATTGGTGGCTGGATCAGCAAGTGAGACCATTGGGTCTTGCGATTTTGAAACTAAAAATTTGATTGTGCTTACAGGTATTGCAGGAGACAGTCCATCTCTTGGGATTTTATTGAAGGAAGGTGAAATAGTCATGCAGAAACTTGTTGTTGTTGGTGGCAAGGAAGGATTGGCTTGTCTGATGGGCCAAGAGCAGACTGTGGGGAAGATTGTTAAAACTGACACAGTGATGAAGAATCAGCATTCTATTCTGACAGAAGATGAAAATGCAAAGCTTGAAGAACTATATTTGATTTCCAGAATCAATCAAGATGATGATGGAAAATTACTGAAGATTTTCCAAGAAGAAGAGGAAGATGCTGAATTTAAATTGCAGCATATTGAGGATGTGAGACAAGTACAAATTGAGTGGCTGTAATGTTTGCTGGAAACAGTTAAACAGGAGAAGGAGATTGCAGACACTAGAATGAAATTTCCTAAAGTTGTGGAAGAACTGGGAGCAGATACTAGTTTGCAGAATTTAAGTATGCTTACTAGTGTACAAAGAGAAATGAAGGATTATGTTACTGATGTTAGAGGACTAAAAGATAATTTACTTTTTAAAGGTAAATTTGCAGGTGATGAGCAAGAGAATGTTGCAAAGGGAGATATCTTAAGAGATATTGAGGATGTTTGGGAGGAGGCAACATTGGCATCAGTGACATCTATGGTGGTAGCTAAAGCAACATGAGGGGTGACATCTGCAGGAGTTGTAAACATGTTAGTAACATGTGGGACAGCTAGAGCAGCAATGTTGGTAGCAAAAAGGACAATAACAGCAACAACAACAAAAGTAGCTACAACAGCTGAACTAACAGAGAATGGAAGCAACAACAATGAGTAGAGAAATTTCTAGACAAGAGATAAGTTGGACAAAGAAATTGAAAACATCAGAAGACTGATGATGAAGGTTTCTCAGAAGCAGCAGACAACAACAAGAGAGCAGAGGAATTTTAACAAAGGAAAGACAAAAGCAGAGTGTGAAGGTACAGCTAGTGGTAATATGTAGAACAAGATATGGAAACCTAGAGGAATGCAGTTGAAGGATGATGCAGCTGTTGGACAAAAGAAAAACAGAGTATGGGATCTAGGAGGCAGAGATTAAAGACACATGATCAGGAGATCATGAACAATTTGAACCTGGGGAGTCTGATGCACGAACATTAGACACAATAAAATACTTTGTATCTAAGTAGACATAGGAGAGGGTCTCATATTTTTAAGTTCTCATGTAATTATTAGTATTTTAAATAAAATAGCGAGGAATTGTAAATGTTCTCTAACCACTAGAGAACATGAGGGAAGTTGATTGAGTTAGGAAGGTGAAGAGTCACTTTCAGTTATTTTAGGGATGGAGTCTAACTTTAGGACTTTGGAGAATTCCAAGAGTCTTCATTGAGCTATTAAGGAAGCTAACTGATTCATTATTAATTTGTATAAATGTAAGCCTCAAGGCATGAAGGAAAGGGGGAAGTAGCATAGCTGTTTAGAGACAGAGTAGCGAGAAAAAGGGCCATTTGATTTGAAAATCTGGCCAGAACTCAAAGGGCTTCTGTGATTGATTAAATTTGTATATATTTAGGAGGAATTGTTCCTAAATTCTGTGTGAAATATATATGTGTTCTTGATTGAATTCTGTATGAATAATATTTGAGTTTCTGGAGTAAATATGAACTCTGTGTTATTACCTGATTGAAATTGCATGTATTGAATGCTCGAATTATTTGTGAAAGTATGAGTTAGTTGTCCAGGTTTTGTGAGTAGGAAAACCTCTGTATAAAGGGGTTAAATTGTGATTCTGTACATGATTGGGGAAATTGATGTTGAGTTAATAGATCAATTTCGTGATTTAAGAACCAAGAAGGGTTGCAATCATCAACCACTGCAAGGGTCGATGACCTAGAGCGAAATTGCGTTTTGGTACAAAGTTTGACAACCAAACATATTAGATCTTGAGAAGGATCTCACTAAGCCTTTGGTTATATGTGGTTTATGAAGTCGTGGATAGAATCCCATTGAAAGGGGATGGAGGAAGGAACTTCATTATATGGTGTATTGGGTTCTGATTTTCATATCGGACCAGAATCCTGTTCAAACAAAGTGTGATTATAACCTTTGAAATATCGAGTTGGAGCTATTGTAGGAAGAAACATAAAGACAGATTGTGAGTAAATAACATTGAAGTGGAACCAGAAATTGATGGCACAATGTTGAAGTTGGAACAGAACTATGAGCGATGACCAGAGTAGTGGAACCGTGAGGAGCAAATAGTAAAGGCAAATTTCAAAAACAGCATATGGTTTTCGAGTGATTGAAAAATGGTAAGTGGATTTGAGAAAAAAAAAGCGATATCGTTACCTGCTTGATGCGTGGCAAAGATTAGTAATGCAAAACCATTTTTATCGCATTTTTTCTGAGTGTTAAAGTTTGACAGTTAAAAAAACACGATATGCGCGATATTCGTCCAATCGCGGGTTAGAGGAAATTGACGATGGGTGCCTCGTGAAGATGCATGTAAGATAAGCAAGGTATGGCGAGTGGGTGTTTAATTGAAAATTATGATATGCTGTGGGGCCCGAAGGCATTATATAAGTGATCACTGGGGATTTAAACCTGAAACCAAAGGTTTTATTTTGATGTTGAGGACGTATTATATGTTAACGTGTTATGGTTGATGATAATACTGTGAGCCATTATTATATTCGCCCAAATAAAGTTTATAAAGGCAAGAGTCAAAGATTTGATATTCATGTGAGGTCGGTAATGACACATATGTTAATATGGTGTTGACTGAGGGTTATTCTTTGGGTTTGTTATAATGGTTCGTAACATTTGAATTGGGGGTTGTAATATATGTTGATATATATATATTATGTTGATGATAAGCTGAACCTTGTATGAATGAGTTTGTATGCTAGGGGCATATTATAGTTCTATGAAAAAGGTAAGCTTTGGGCATATAATATATTGGCGCTTATAAAGTTAATTTTGGGTTGAATTGTAATTCGAAATAGTCAATTCGGATATTCATGGGTTGTATTATGGTTTAGTCATGAGGTTGGAAGAAAGCTTCCACATTGAAGTTTGATTGTGGGTCATGATTATAGCCATCCAAATAAAAGGTAGCTTCTGCATGTTAATGTTTGCCCAGATTTAAAATTATTGGGAAAAACTTTGGAAGTGCATTTTTTATGTGCAATAGGACAGAATATTGAAGGTAGCCCGGGCATCACTCTGTATCTACCATTCATTAATGCTGCAATAACGTATTTCTATATAGACAACAACACTATATTTCTTTATTTATCATATAAACTAATTTTTAAAATCTAAGGCTCGTAATTCATTTTTTATGCATACATAACTCATTTATGCTTTACGCTATTTTTCTTATGCCTTTAATCTAACAATAAATTATTTATACTTACTTAGATATTCCATGCAACAATAAAAATGCAGATAAAAGCACATAAACACATCTTCTTTATGCACACAACAAGGATAAAATAAATTCATGTTAGTGATTTCTTTATAAAAAACGCAAAAACCTTGCTTCCTCAACCACATCCCTTCCCACCTCAAGTGCTCTCCCAACCATGTAAACCAAATCACCTCACCTTCATCAAAATCCATATAATACTCCCCCCCTTCAATGATGAACAATGCCGATTTCGACAAACAGTAGATAATATTTCTACCATGCATGTTTGCGCAATATGCAAGCAATGATACCCATGTATGAAAACAAGACTTTTACATGGTAGTCTTTCTTGCTTTCATTGTGCATCATCTAGATCTACACATCATTTTTCTCGTTTTAACAACATGGACCCCGGTGAAAAACCACATGTCATTCGAAATTTAACACAAGTTGAGGAAATGATCGTTACACATGTGAACCCCATTCTACAAGTGACTCATGCCCGTGGTGGTAAATAAAAATATAGCATCCATACAAGCAACTTTCCCCAAGACAACACTAATATTTCCAAATATTTATCTCGGATGATTTCTAAATTAGAGATCCCCATTGTGAAAAGGCACAATTCTTCCAAAAAATCTTATGAATTCTTCATTTTCAATTCATGTGTACTTGTGGCACTTTAGTAAAAACTAAATAATTATCCCTACTACAAGGATGTCCAACTCAGCCCATCTGCAATTATGCTCTACCAGATCAACTTACAAATATTTCCTCTCTTATTCATAGTGTAACCACCTCTTCTCTTGAACCCCATCAAACCATAGTTGATTCTACTTACAACCCAAATGTCATGCTCACTCCATTAGATATGAAATCTTCCTTTTTTGTTCCAATTATCCCAAATTCCCGTACTGAACGTGAGCACTTTTTTGCTTATTTACACTCGACACATTCAAATTAAACAAGCTCACTTGATTGGCCTCCAATATCTCTATCCCATGTGAATGAATACAACATCGAGGTCATCTTCGCTATGTGGTTCCCCACCCTCTTTCCTACAAGCATCGCCATGATCGCACAAGTAAGAATTATAAAATTTAAGATGCATGAATATGCTTTTCACTTCACTACCATGATAAATCATTCACACAACATCCAAGATTTTTCTACTACTAATATAAAATTATAATTCACCACCATAGCCAAGAAACTGGTACTATTTTTCTGAATAAATGCATTGAGAACAACTTGCTAACAATTGTTTCAGATCTTTAACAATGTCTTCCTAACTTCCAAGATTTCAAATTTCCCAAACAAACCATGCACTTTTGTTTAGGCCTTCGAGGAATGTGATATTTCTGGAACAAGTGATGTTGTGAACTGAATGGAACGATCACATTAATAGAAATTTCAACATTCTTCTTCACAGTACTTAGTGTAGTTGATACCAAGTGACATGATTTGCACATGATCATGCCTACTAACATTCCCTGAAATTAGAATAATCACTACCAATGGAGAATTCAAACCATAATTAAAGACCCATATCTAAGAGACCAATATATGCATTACAAATTTACAATTTTCCTCAAAGCATTCCTACAAAAATGCATCCACAAATTATTTTTTTGGTGCAAGTATTTTTTCTAGCCATTCTCCTCTCCATTAATTTGTACATTGCATATATGTTTTTTTTAACTTTGAATTCCTTATGCTATTAAGATACGAATGGAAACATAGAGGATATTCACACATACATGGCTTCCTTTGGTTGCAAGATTCACCAAATATGAAAACTCTCAATTGGAACAATGAAATAGAGTTTGTCGATGTTAAGAAATATTCTGGTCACTACGTAATTGCTTGGAATTTGCATCACCTCTAGAATTGCAATCCTGCACTCAACCAATCAACGAGTCACGACCCATGTCTTCTTGACACAACATCAATATCCACATAGACCCAGTCTGAGGACTATGAAGAGCTTTTCAACTTTGTTCAATGCCACAGAAATTGTCATGAATATTCCTTCCTTCGTAAAAAATACAATGTTATTAGTTGTCAATATGGAGTACCGTGGGATTTAAACTCCACATATTCAATGTCCATTTATGATAAAGCTATAAAAACTTACATCTTTTCTCATAATGATTATATATTGAACATCCACAATGACGATCTACTTTCTATTTGGAGAGAAAATTTTGATTGATAACCCATTATATCATGACATGTAGTGTTAAGATATATTTCAAAGTATGTAGAAAAAGCGTAAAAAGATCAAAAAGTTATCGCCAGATGTTATCACACCTCTCAGAAAATGTGGCTGCAGAAGCACCTACTATTATTGTCATTCGGAAACTCCTTACATAAACCATTGCAGACAGAGGCATTGGGGCACAATAAATATGCCATTTGTTACAAAAAATACCCCTCTCACTTTGTAGCTACACTTTTTTCTTTGAATTTTGAAAAAATTGTTTTCAGATGTCTTTCTCATGATTCTCAAAGCCCGCTTTCAACATCAACTCTCATTCTTACATACATAAATAAATTTTTTTAGTTGGAATTGTTGTGCCTCCTTGAAGTTACACACTCTTGGTCATTTTCTTCCCACCAAAAGAAAACTGAATGGAAACACTTATTCCCTCCATTGATTGTACATGTCTTTCCATGATACACTTCTATCCCTTCCCCTAATCACTACTGGTGTGTATAAATACATGTTAATGTCATTGCTTTCAATTATAACACTTTACACTCTGGTTATTCTCATCAAGTTCAAGATTTGAGATTTGATGTTTGTAATTACATCAAAATATTATTGATACAATTTAATATAGCTTTTCCATGTAGCTATTGTCCATTTCTACTTTGTATATCTCATTTTATGTTGTTAAATACGCAGAAGGGTTTTGGAGAAAGAATTTTGTCAAATATAATAATTATTCTCTTTTATACTATAATGTTAACTTCTTGTTTGATTCATACTTGAAAAAGCTAATTTTGCTAATAAATATTGTAATTAGATGATTATTTCCAATATTATATGCCATATTTATTAGTTTCCTATGTAGCTCCATCTACAAAAAAAAAACCGCCAATAATAGTGCAAGTTTTGAAAATGGTATGTATTTGTGAGTCAATGTCTCTGGCTGGAAGTATTGCACAGAGATATCAAAATTCCATATCTGGTTTATCAAGTATAATTACCACATTAACCACAAATTTGAACCTACCTATATTTCTAATCACTGCATTTGGTGTGGGTTTGGCATAAGATGATGGATATATCAACAACTTGTATTTGAGCTCTTTTGTTGTTTATATTTATATGTAAAGCATAGTTTTATTTGTAAACACTCAAAAACAAATTTTCCATGAAGATCATGGAGCATCTCAAACACAAGTACAAAATATTTCCATTGTAACAGGTTGAAAAAATGAATTCTTATACTTCCATCAAACACAGCTTTTAAGGCATAATTCCAATTGGAACCAAATACTGGAGTGACATGTTCAATTTTTTTTTTTATATTAGAACATCTACAGTGCATGCCCTATTAAAAAAGGCCAAGTAAAATATCCCTTGCATTGTTTTCAGGGACGAAATTGATTAATTTGGTAGGCAGAGAGGATATAAATAAGAAATTAAGAAGGAACAAACCCTGAATAATATTCTTACCAAAATGAATTCCTTTAAAGTGAAAATTGGAATCCTTTGACTTGCTGCAAGCAATAGCAATGATATACTTGATGTTTCTTTGTTGCGGCATTTTGATCAACAGGTATGTGAATAATTTCTAAAATCTAACTTGCAATTTTGTTTACAACTCGGTGATTTCTGAATATGTTTCACATAATTAAATCTATCTTTTTTATGTAGGTTTCTGTGGATGTACCTTATATTAAAGGAAGTAAATATATTTTGATAGTGAATGGTAGCAATAAAAATATCTAATTGTAACTTTTCGCTAGGATTCATTGCATTGAGAACCCTTGGCTTCAATGGATAAAATCTTGAAAAATTGTTGCTGGAATGGAGGGGACAATATTTCCAAATTTAAAATTCATTCATGTCTTAAATTCTCACAAGTAATTCTCTCAATAACTCATTCCCTTTGTGGTGTTGTATCTATTTATCATAGGCATTTCTTGTCTGCAAAACTACATCGAGAAACCAAATCAACCAGTCTTTAGGTTCAAGTTGGTCCTTGAACGAGAGGGGGTTCCCTCAAGTGTTACGAGGCATTTCTTAACATTGCTCACTATCAATGGAAAATAGCCTATGAAGTACAATGGACAAATCTATGATTTATTATAGGTGGTTTCTTATGATTTTCTAATCTTTGTCATGAATAAATCCTCCTCTTACAGAGTCCTTGTTCAAAGTGTCAACATCCAAATTGATAGAATAACATGATTTTTAAAGAATTTGGCAGAAGAATATAAGATAATTCATGATAATTAAGCAGTAAAATGGAATAATTAATCAACCTGACATAGTGGATGCCTGCAGAATATTTCTATAGCCAAATAGAGAACATTCAAAAGATGACAGAAGGAAACAATTAAAGATATAGAGGAGATATCTCAAACAGACTATCCAATAGCCTAATCTCTTTGAGTGATTATAAATTTGTAGGGGATTTCAGAGAGATTGTTACTCAATCTATTCTTACCTATAATATCCTATGTTACTTTGAACATGTGCAAAAATAAGGTATGGAAGCACTAGAAAAACATGCACGAAACACAAATTCTATCATGAACTAGAGCTATAATAATTCAATTAGGATTTCTTTAATAAATTTTTTACAAAACTAACAGGGTTTTAGCACCAAAAGGAAAAACTTTTACATTACAAATGAAATAATATATAGAATAAAGCTTTCCTCGTGTGTTACGATATTTCTGGAATAAATCCTGAACAATAACTAAAAATAAAATAATATTTCTAATTTATCTGCTGGAAACTTTGAATTGTTTGGAAGTCTTGTGCATTGAAATTTGGAATTCGTTCATCGACTGCTAGAAATCTACAAAATGATCCTCAATATGCTAAATTTTTGTTGCTAGGTTTCCTTTGAATTCTGATTTATTTCCTGAAGATATTGGTTCTAATATAGATGATGCTATTTTCCATTTAAATCTGGGATTGTTTAAGTTACTCGTTAAATATTTTCCAACTTTCCTTAAATCTTGAAATGATGAAATGTCCACTAGAAATCCGTCAACTTCCCTTTTCTGAAGGCCAATTCTGTCACCTAAACACCAATTGTCACACAACACCTTTTCTCTTTGATATCTATGGATTTGGAGATTTTTATTACTAAACTCTTTTCTACATGACTTGAATAAGCATATCTAGTGGAGTTTTGTGATAAAGCCCAAAGTGTGTAGATGACACAAAAAAATGAAAAAGAAAGAAATTTTCCCTAATGCACTTATAGTTCAGGCACTGTGTCAATGTATTAGTGAACTTCTTGTAGATTTCTCTATGAATATTAATGATTGATTGTCTTTTCTATTGGAAATTTGAAATTTTTACATTTCATCTCTATTTCATTAAGCTGGGTAAATTTTCAGTTCTGAAATATAGATTCCAATGCTAGATTGGGTAACATAAACCAGTAATTTCCAAATATGAAATCCTTGCCTCCAAATACTTTGTAAAACCCCAAATAGGAAAATATGAAAAGAAACATAAATCTCCAAAACTGGCTCCCTCACAAAATTTAGAAATAATTCAAGTATTCTTAGTAGTACTGTCATTCACAGAATATGAGTGTGTTCCATTCATAAAACTAACAATATTTTCCAAACTATTCACAATTTTGTAAAATTTTCCACAACAGATCTAATTGATGTCATTATGCACAAAACTCACATTCTAGATTTTTGAATTTTGACTCCAATCTCCCAGAAAATGCATCTGAAATTGTTGTGTAAATTCCCATGAATTTTGTATCCATATTTTTCCATGAATAAAGCCTGCATGAAAATCTAAAGTTGCTCAAACTATTTTCTTTGAAGATCCATGAAATTTGCAGAACATTTGAAACACTGCCCCTTGTTATGAAAAATTCCAATCTACGGATAAAGTAGTCTTCCTTGAGTGTGGTGTTTCTTCACTCATAACAACAGAAGAAAGGTAAATGTTCTTTTCTCTAAAATAGACAGAAAGATATAAGGGATAAAGGCCTACCTATGATCCTCTGCTCTCGTTCCTCTTCTATTATTGTTCCTGCCACTCTTGATCTAGCTGATACTTTCTTGACCAATACCTACAATCAAAGACAGAAGATAACAAACACCATACATATATACATTCTATATACCTTAACCAAATTGAACCAATTAAATTTGAGAATACATAAAAATTTGAGAATAATTTCACAAGATATAAGTGCATATATGAGAGAAAGAACATATATATTTATTGTAATAATAGGAGTAGATTACAATCAGTGGATCAGTTCGTTGTCACTCTGCTCCAACTTCATTCCATCCTCATCACACCAAGTATCATCTTATTAGCATAATAGTACTTCAAATCTCAAGAATTGATAATCCAACAACATAACACTACACAATTGTAGAAATTATATACAATAAGCATGCATACATCCAGATTCCCCTGATTACACAATATTCAACTTCTTTCAAAATACAGAATCATTCCACTGTTAATCTTTTGCGGAAAATTAATTGCAAACACATGTGAAGCATAAATAAAAAAAATCGCACATAACACATTTGTTTAAAAGGAAATCGTGAAGCTAAAAACCCCAAATATCATATATTATGTATCATGGAGATCATGTAACAATCTCATACAAAGATTAGTACATCAATCTCTCAGTAAAATATAGATTCATTACACACTATCATGCAGAAATTTGCATCTCTATGCACGAATTTCTTGCCTCCTAACAACCTGCCTCCACTGTGCAATCCCTGCTGAAGAATACCTCTGAATGAATTCGAATTAAACTTTCCTTTACTACGCAATCCTCATTGGCAACTCCAATGTGTGTGTGGTGCAATCAATGCATCACTATAGTCACAACAGATAGTCCATCTTTCCCTTTCAACTACTTCTCCACTGGGTCTCCACTAGAACTAACATGCACTATAGTTAACTGCTGTATTGTTCAGTTGATTAATGAGTTATTATTTGTGAATTAATTAACTAATTAATTCACTCCACTCTCACTAGTGTATCATTCAGTTAGACTAAATACAACTAGCTCAACTGAGTCTAACTCACTTTAACTGAGTTAAACTAAATACAACTCCATGAACTACTCTTCCAACTTTGTCATAACTTTGCCACTTCAGTTCTAATTGAGTCCTCCATGCATGAACCACTAGTAAACCCTAGGAATTGTGTAATTCCTTTAGCCCACTGATTTTCCAAATCTGTGCACTGAAATTAAGTGCTCCAAGATAATAAGTTGCTATTTATTGTCGGATTATTATTAAGAGCTAATAATAATTGACACTTCTATTTTTAGATCGACGATCTATAAATAGACTTCTCCCAATATTCTAAAAATAGAATTTCATCTATTTTTCCAACTTGACCAACCATCCACAAATAGCATCCTTCAACTTCTGAAATATGATCACCATGTCTAAAAATAGACATAGTCTAAAAATAAACATAGTCTAAAAATAGACTAGCGGCAAAAATAGCCTGTGGGCCCACTTAGTGAAGGCAACTCTTTTCACTAAGCTCATCATCTTGTTGAATCTCAACACTCCCTCTCAACAAGATAGGGATTATCCTTCACCCCGATCCTGCCTATATGGTATTCAAATTTGCTCCTCGTGAGCGCCTTTGTCAGAATATCTTCATCCTGATCTTCCATAGGAATGTACTAAAGCAACATGATCTTCCACTGCACACAATCTCTGATATGATGATACCAGATATCAATATGTTTAGATCTATCATGAAACACAGGATTAGTCGAGAGTTTAATGCAAATCTAATTATCACAATGTATCATTGTAAGATCTAAATGTGAACCGAACAAACCAACTAGGATCTTCCTCATCCAGATAGCCTCACATGCAGCTTGAATTGCTGCCATGTATTCTGCTTCTATTGAACTGAGTGCCATAGATCTTTGTTTCCTGTTGTACCAAGAAACTGCCTTGATCCAATACTGAAAATCCCTCCTGATGTGCTCTTTCTGTTTGCTGGGTTGCCTGCCCATCTGCATCCGTGAAGCCACACAACTTCACCTCATCCATTTGTCTATACCATAAACCATACTCAGTTGTGCCCCTGAGATATCTCAGGACATGCTTGCCTACCTTCCAAAAGAGCTTGGTAGGCTTAACCATCACTAGTGAAAGGTGGTTCACCGCATAGAATATGTTCGGTCTTGTATTAAATAAATACATGAGCGAACCCATGAACTGTCGATAAATAGTGGCATCCACTACCTCTGCCGATGTCGCATCCTCTTTCCTCCAATTTCCTGGAAGAGGAGTGTCGATAGGCTTGCAGCCTTGCATGTGAAAATTCTCCAGTATCTCCCGGGCATACTTGCCTTGAGACACAAACAATTCACCTTCCCACTGCCATATTTCCAATCCAAGGAAATAATGAAGGAGGCCCAAATCCTTCATCTCAAACTCCTTTGCAAGATTTTCCTTGCATGAGTGTATCAACTGCTCATCACCTGTTAGTATTAAATCATCAACATAAAGAAAAATTATTAAAAGCTTACCCTCCACCACAATTTGGTACAGGTTTTCATTCGCCTCACTCTTGGTGAAGCCAAGTCTAGTGAAATAGTTGTCGATCCATGTGTACTAAGCACGAGGTGCTTGCTTCAGCCCATATAGCACTCTTTTGAGTCTGCAAACATGCGACTCACTGCTGAAGATCTCAAATCCTTTAGGCTACTCAATGTACACCTCTTCCTCAATGATCCCATTAAGAAACACAGTCTTCACATCCATCTGATGAATGTGCCAACCCATCTGCGCTGAGAGAGAAAGGATGGTCCTTATGGAAGAATACCATGTGACAGGTGAAAAGGTTTCTTCATAGTCAATCCCCTCGATCTGTGAGAAGCGTCGGGAAACAAATATTTCCTTATACTTCTCGACGCTCCCATCAGTAGTTTTATTTACCTTGTAGATCCATCTTGATCCTACAACTGATTTTCCCACGGGCCTTAGAACAATCTCGCAAGCACTGTTTCTGACAATGGAGTCATACTCCTCCACCATGGCATCTACTCATGTGGTCTCTTGCACTACTTCTTCAAAATAATATGACTCTGTCATGATACCCTTGCTCATAAGAGTCATGTAACCAGTAAATTGGTCAGGTGATTGTCTCTGTCTGCGCTTTGATGTAGGGACTCCTACATTCTGTGCCGCATCAAGCTTTAGTCTCTCATCTTCTGTGCTCCGCTTTCTGCCTTGTATGATGTTTGGTTCTGCATGAGTGGACTCCTCCTCTCCATGAATATCCTCTTGTGGCTGATCCACATCCGGAGGCTCATCTTTAGGAACAAGCAGTTCCTTCACTACATGTAATTCTAGCTCCCTCTCAATCATAGCTTGTGCAGCACCCACGATCATTCTGTTCTTCCTCTCTGTGGCCCCATTCTGTTGTGGGTTATGAGGCGCTATGATTTCTCTTCGAATTCCTTCTTTGCTACAAAATTATTTGAATTCGATCGAGATATATTCACCACCATTATCGCTCTGTAGAGCTTTAACTTTCTTCCCCGACTCCTTCTCCACCAATGCTTTAAACTCACATAACTTTGAGAATGGTTCGCTATTTTTCTGCATGAATAAGATCAAGAATATACGAGAATATTCATCAACAAATATAACATAATACCTGTGTTTTGTTGTTGAAGCAACCAAGAGAGGTCCACACACGTCTGTGTGAATTCTCTCCAGGATCACCGAAGCATGGTTCTCCTTCTCATGAAAGGTGGTCTTCACAAACTTACCCATAGTACATCCCTTGCACTGATCTAACTTCGCAAGATTACCTTTGGGAATTCCATTTGAAATCTGTTGCAAAATCTTCAAATCGCCATGGTGAAGATGGCCCAATCTCCTGTGCCATAATTTTCCCTCATCCCGGCTCACCACTTCTTCTACTTTGCCCACCATTACATCACAGCCATATACCTCCAGCTTGTAGAGATTCTTAACTTGAATCCCTATCTTCTTGGTTTGACCTATTGTTTTATGTTGAAGGAAGGCTTTTCCCTCACTGAAAACAACATCATAACCTTTGTCTTCCAACATTGCGACCGAGACCAAGTTCTTCTTCAGACCTTTAACGTGCATAACATCCTTCAACAAGAATGGATTGCCAGACTCCCTCTCAAAGGTAATGGTCCCAATTCCAGTCGCACTGTATCGACCATCGTCACCCATCTCTATATGCATATGAAGGTCCTTCTCCTCCAAGTCACTAAACAACTCCTTGTCTCCCGTCATATGGAGAGATGCACCATTATCAAGATACCACACCTATCCCATATAGCTTGAAACCAAGCATGCGATCAAAGAGAAATCAAGTTCAAATTTTGAGGCTAAGGCCTCTCGAGCTGTAACTCTAGCAACCTTCTTATTCTTCTTCTTCTGTGGGCAATTAATGGCGAAATGCCCATGTTCGTGACAGTGAAAACACTTCACTTTGGAAAAATCCTACTTCTTGACTTTAGCATCGGATTTTGAAGAAAATTTCTTCCCTTTCCCTTTCCTTAATTTGGTAGCCAAAGTGCAATTCTCTTCATCTTCATTCTTCATTGAAGAGCCATCCCTGGTACCCCACCTTATCTCCTCCTGCACAAGATCTGACCAAAGTCACTCCCATCCCGACAGTTTCTCCCATCCATTGACAGAGTCTTCGTAACTATGCCAACTCTTCAGAAGCCCAAGGAGAGCCAAGATCTCCAAGTCTTCATCATCAATAGTAATCCCCACACTTCCCAGTTCATCCCTACAGTGGACAAACTTTGTGAGATATTTGGAATATTGTCGCCCTTCTCCATTTTTATTTTTCTGAGCTTGTCCTTCAACGCCAACTTCCTTTGGTCGCTGATGCTTTGGAAAAAATCTGTCAAATCCTTACACATTAAGAATGGAGTGGATTTCTTGTGAAGGCTATGCAAAATATGGTCCTTCACACCTTCCAATAGAATTATTCTTGTCTTTGCTATCTTCTTTTTCCATGCGTCAAGTAATGCAGCACCGCTAGCTCCCATCTTAGGAACATCACTATCGATGAACTCCTTCAGTCCATTATCCTCCAGCACCGCCTCCATTCTATCCTTATAGGCTATTTAATTCGAGCTCCCATCAAGGGCATACTCTAATCACAACCCATTGAAAGACATTTCAATGTATACTCAACTTTTGCACCAAGAATTTTCTGTAGCAAATTCGAATTGTCCACCACCACAAACTCTGCAATTCTTCACAATTGAAATCTTCAAGAATTAACACTCCTATGATACCATGTGGAAATTATATACACTAAGCATGCATACATCCATGTTCCCCTAATCTCACAATATTTAACTTCTTGCAAAATACAGAATCATTCCACTGTTAATATTTTGCTGAAAATTAATTGCAAACACATGTGAAGCATAAATAAAAACAATTGCACATAACACAGTTGTTTAATGGGAAAGCCTGAATCTGAAAACCCCAACTATCATATATTATGTATCATAGATATCATGTAACAATATCATACAAACCTTAGTACATCAAGCTCTCAGTACAATATAGATTCATTACACACTATCATGCAGAAATTTGCATCTCTATGCGCCAATTTCTTGCCTCCTGATAGCTTGCCTCCACTGCGGAATCCTTGCTGAAGAATACCTCTGGGTGAATTCGAATTACCCTTGCCTTGACTGTGCAATACTCATTGGAAACTCCAATGTGTGTGTGGTTCAAGCAATGCATCATTATAGTCACAATAGATAGTCCATATTGCCCTTTCACCTACCTCTCCACTGGATCTCCACTGGAACTGATATGCATTGTAGTTAACTGTTGTATTGTTCAGTTGATTAATGAGTTATTATTTGTGAGTTAATTAACTAATTAATTCACTCTACTCTCACTAGTGTATCATTCAGTTAGACTAGATACAACTAGCTCAACTGAGTCTAACTCACTTTAACTGAGTTAAACTGAATACAACTCCATGAACTACTCTTCCAACTCTGTCATAACTTTTCCACTTTAGTTCTAACTGAGTCCTCCATGCATGAACCACCAGTAAACCCTAGGAATTTCTTAATTCCTTTAGCCCACTGATTTGCCAAATCTGTGCACTGAAATTAAGTTCTCCAAGAGAATAAGTTGTTGTTTATTGTCGTATTATTATTAAGAGCTAATAATAATCGACACTTCTATTTTTAGATCGACAATCTATAAATAGACTTCGCCCAATATTCTAAAAATAGAATTTCATCTATTTGTCCAACTTGACCAACCATCCACAAATAACATCCTGCAACTTCTGAAATATGATCACCATGTATAAAAATAGACATAGACTAAAAATAGACTTGCGCCAAAAATAGCCAGCGGGCCCACTTAGTGAAGGCGACTCTTTTCACTAATCTCATCATCTTGTTTAATCTCAACAATTTCTTCCTCCCTTGCACATATATAAGTGCTAAATTTATAAGGAAATTGTAAGTAATTTATTAATAAATGATATTGAATGGCTTTCTACTAATAGATGAGACATGTTTCTAGGTTCAATGTTGATGGATGAACACATGTATTCAAAGTATAAAACCTATGAGATCTTCTAGAAGGCACTGGACATGTGGAGATTCTCGGAACGATGATGATTTATCTCCCAGGAGACTAACACACCCTTAAGTGTCGGGAAATGCTTTTCAAAGCACCCTTCCATGGGTGTAAGTGATTTTAAATGCAATTAGGCCCATTCAGAGGAGTGTTCATGAGTCAATGGGCCATTTTAACTATACTTCAAACATTGAAACTCTCATGAATTAAAGCCATCAGTGGAATGACTTCTCTAGGTCATGTAGCAACTGAATTAGGGGATGATAGACCTTGTTTGTATTGAATTATGGGATGATAGACCCTGTTCATGCTAGTCTTAGGGATGATCCCCAAATTGACCTATAACAGTTGCCCCTTAAGCATGAAGTCAAAATAATGACAATATTTGAATGAGATTCTTTACAGTGTGATGAGTAGGATCTGAAGTGGACGGTGACCTGCATCAATTTTCAATATATTAAATCATGATATCTTATACATCTTGGACATGAATTGCTGAGGGAGGCATACCCATTCTTAGCACATAAACTATCATAACACGTACATAAATCCGAAAGTCATCTAGAGATATAGACATGCCTACAGATATAGGCCCATGATAGGATGACCATTTGTATGTAAAGCCATCATATGGATGATGTGGTACAATTCCTAAAATTGCAGCCCAGATGACGAAACTAGATCTCGGGTCTTCTATCTCATTTACTTGATCATTCAAGTACAAGTCTAACCATGCGAATATGTGATCTAAAGTCAAACATGGGAAGACATCGTCTGATTACCAACCAATGATGTTAATGATGGAAGAGAAACCACTGTTGATGTTAATGGTTCTCAAGGTACTGTAGTACAATTTTCAAGGCATGAATAAATTATTTGATCTCGAACGCAAAACATAATCTTTCAGTCGAAGGTCTGTGATGTCAACCTATGGCCGGAAGCGAGAAACCTGTCATTGATATAAGCAAGTTCCAAAGTACTGGAAAGATGTTTCTAAGTCAAATTCCTGGATTATGAGCTAATGTCAACAGGAAGAGACTCATCGTAGATACGAAAAAAAAAAAAAAAAAAAGCTATTATTTTCGAGACAAAATGTTTCTTGATGAATCAATGTTCAGGGATGGCTGTCATGAAAATGAAGGTTTATGAGTATTGTAGAAGATGAGGAATTACTGGATGAATTCTTTTGAACTTATAGGCGACATTGAATGGATTGGAAGCATTGACCCAAATAGAAGTGATGGATGGTATGATATACCATAGGTATGATAAACCCTCAAGAATATTACCCAAACCAAAGCCATGGATATGAAGTGAAAGTGTCATGTTCAAGAGCGACCTTCTACCATAAAGTATTTTTTTCTTTTTCCCAAATTTTATCCAGTCATTGTTGACCAGTACCTCTTTATTTTTTAACAAGATTGAGGAGGGTAACATATGCTTGATCTATAATTCAACCCTTTGGGTGAATCCATCGTTATTTGATGATTTAACAAGTCTAGCAATAGTAAAAATTGATCTTGTCATGATCAGGCAAGTCCGTCGCTATTTTATGTTTTAATGAATCTAACGAAAGTGAAAACTCGATCCTTTTTTATGTTTAGAGAGTTTGAAAAGGGATGAAAAGAAAACTCCATGAGTCCTTTTTGGTAAAATTTTCACTTAGGTTCGAGAAAGTGTAAAATGATACCTGAGAAAACCTCTTAGCCATGTTCGACTAAGGTGTTCCTTTTTCGTAAATAATCTATCTCTGTCCAGAAATGGGTTAAACTTATACTGAGTAGATGTCATTTCATTTTATTTTACGAGCTCGAAAAGAAAATTTCTCAGTAATATTTTCACATTAACGGAGTCTGAAAAAAGCTAAAAGAACACTCCAGGGTTTCTCTTTTTGTAAGTTTTAATGAGTCCGAAAAAGTGATAAAAATGTACTCATATGACTCACTTTCAATTTAATTTATGAGTAGGAAAAGACGGAAATAAATCGAAATTTTCATGTGTTTTACGAGAGTGAAAAATAGAAAAATAAGCTCGGGATTTTCATGAGTTTAACGAGTCTTGAAAATAATAACCGAAATGGACTCGAGATAGGTTTCATTTTTATGCAAGATTGAAAATACAGAAAAACTGTGCTTGAGAATGGTTTCATTTTTACAAAAGCTTGAAACGTAGGAAAATTATGCTTGAGAGTGGTTTCATTTTTACACAAGCTTGAAACATAGGAAAACTATGCTTGAGATAAGTTTCAACACCCCCAAGCGTAAAATGCAAGAGAACATCCTCATAGGCACTTGTTTCATTTTTTAACGAGGTTGACACAAGAAAAAGAACTATCCTCCCCTAAGTGACGTGTTTCTTCACTTAGAAAAACAAAAGAAAGGTAAATGTTATTTTCTCTAAGATAAATAGATAGAAAGAAGGAGGAGAGACCTACTTGTTCCTCTTCTTTCGTCGCTTATGCTGCTCTCAATCCGACTGAACTCACCAAATCAATACCTACAATCAAAGACATAAGACATCAAATGAAAATACAAATATAAAATATATATCTACCTTAACCAAATTGAACCAATTAAATTTGAGAATACATACACATTTGAGAATAAATTCACAAGATATAAGTGCATATATGAGAGACAGAATAAATATCTTTATTGTAATAATAGGAGGAGTAGATTACAACTAGTGGATCAATTTGTGATCAACCTACTTCAAATTCATTCTATCCTCATCACACCAAACATCATCTCAGTAGCGTAACAGTACTTTAGCTCTCAATAATTGAGAATACAACAACATAACACTACACAAAATTTCTTCCTCCCTTGCACTTAGATGATTGCTCAATTTATAGGGAAATTGTAAGTAGTTTCTCAATACATGATATTGAATGGCTTTATAATAATAGATGATACATGTTTCCAGGTTCAATGGTGATGGATGAACACATGTATTCAAAGTATGACACCTATGATCTATTCTATAAGGCACTAGAAATGTGGATATTCCTGGAACAATGATGATTTCGCTACCAGGAGACCAACACACGCTTAAGTGTCGGGAAGTGCTTTGCAGAGAACCCTTGCATGGGGGTAACTGCTTTGCAACGAAATTAGGCCCATTCAGAGGAGCATTGATGAGTCAACGGGTCATTTTAAATATACGTCAAGCATTGAAACTATCATGAATTAAAGCCATGATTGGAATGACTTCTCTAGGGCATGTAGAAATTGAATTAGGGGATGATAGACCTTGTTCATACTGGTCTTAGGGATGGTTCCAAAATTTACCTATAACACCCCTAACAACTACATCCATCTCTTAAACTGCAGGTATCTCTCCAAGTACTGTTGAGATCAAAGAAGTTTTACCCTCCACCATATTACCAACAACAAAAAAAGGGCTCCCAACAAAGATATTAAGATAATGTTGGATAATATAGTTCTTTCTGCCTTTTCTCCCAAGAAAAAGTTCCATTTTTAATTGATATAACAGGGAGGCCTGACTAAATGGTTGGGTCTGGTTGGAATATTCTTTCTTCTGCCCAAAATTGATCCTCCAGTCTTTTCAACAACATATTAGCATTAGAAACCCAAGTTACCGAGTTTGGAAACATAAAGAGTGGAAATCTAAATTATGAAAATAAGGAAAGAAATGAAAAGGATTTTGCATTTGTCAATTAGAAACCAAGAAAAGTATATATCCCAAAAAGAAAGCATAGTAACAATGATTGAAATACTATTCATAATGAAGCTATTTCATGATCACAATAATTGTGCAGGCCTTCCAAAATAAATTGAACTCATCATTCCTAATACTCTAGACATTTGAAAGAAAACCATTTTCCCATGCATAGAATTTTACCGTATCCATTGCTGCTATGATTTCATTCATGAGACCAATCCTATTGTCTATGCAATGCAATGCTTTCTTTGATAGTTTCTTCATCCTACTAATGATAAATATTTTTACTGGGACCATAAGCAACGATACTGATGCATAAAACAGTGATGCAACACCAAGTTGTTTATAGAGTATAACAATACCAACAATAATACGTAGAGGTTCTTGTCACTGTTAGAAGGCAAAGTGTAATGTATGCTTCTAAACTTATGAAATTTGAAACAACCTCAAATATGCGTCGCAACAAAAACTTTACTTAACATATATTTAAAATGATGACATAGTCGAAACCAACAATGGAATTTCGGGGGGGTCCATAATGGTAAGTGGTTTTTGACATGGGGGTGCCAAAATACACCACATTGTGCCAAGAGTGTTATGCAGATAAATCCTTCTTGCGGAAAAGAACGATCTCCCTAGTATCCTAAGTATATCTAGAAACAAACAATCAAATACAAACCATTTTATCTAGATCATTTGTGATTCAAAATTATTAATAACAAAGTATGAAGACATGCCCCTACCTAAATTCCAATGCTTGTCGAAATATTCTATCCAGTCACTCCAAAAGAGGTCACTTCAGCATGTGAAACCTGCGATCAAAGACAGATAAAAGAATTAAAATAACCTACAAGATATGTTAATTGAGAAAACATTAATCTATCGTAGTCATCAAGGAATCCAAGAATTGAAATACTCAAATAGAGACATGAACAATTCAATGAGAAAATGGAATCCATTTGTATTAACTTGTATAATAAGAAGTAACCTTACAATATTTCACCTTGATGTTATACGTGTTCTTTCGGGTCCTGAACAATCGTTCTCTCTTAGATTGACAAGCCTTCTTCTCTCTGAACTAGCATAAAGTTATGGACATGAGTGTGTCATCATTCTCATATCAAAAATGGCTAGTATAGAGAGTATGTGCTCTTAAGAATTCTTCAGCAATTACCACATATGTTTCTATACATTTACAAGCTACCATCTATCCTTGAGACTGAAAAATGAGCTCAATTTATAGGGAAATGGAGGTAGTTTCAGTTCCATGAAGAGGGGGATGGATTCCTCTCATGAAGGGATTTGAGCCCCATAGACCAAGGGATAAGCTCCATGAGTGAAGGGATAGAGCTCATGAGTATAGGATAAATCTCGAACTGAACGCGCTTCTAGAAGCTTCTAGTTGGGAGAATATTCATCGAACTGGGCTTCTAGAAATTAATTTTTCCTTTATTTGAATGTTTACGGAGGTCCATAGGCTTAATGTGAAAAACGTGCGGGATGTGTTGCAGGCTATAGAGCAAATAACTGCGGATCCGCAGGCAAGGGCTAGGGAAAGTGCAGAGTTAGACTTTCAAGGGTTTTAATGAGATTTTCTCCAATTTCAAGAAATGGTTTAGGAACATTAGGGCTTTTGAATTCTAAGGGAGCATAATACATATAGTAATGAACCTATATAAACAGTCAAATTTCACAGTGACAAAATAACATGTAACAGATTGCCCCCTAAAGTGCAAAGTATGAGGTAATTCTGAAGAGTGAAGTGCTTTATCTTTCTGAGGATTGGATTGCAGACATACCAGTCGAAATCCTGTAAAAACATTCAATGCAAACATATATATATGTATATCATCGCTGAGGTAGGAATTCCCATACTCGGATCAAAACTAACTACATGTTCTGGTAGAAAAATTATTTTAAAATTATTTCAATAGTAGACACATCATGGACATAGCCATTTGTCGTAAATAGTCTACTGTATCATGAATAATAAAAATCCTCATAGCCTGGATGGTGGAAACTGAATCCAGGGTCTTGATCTCCGCTTTTCGAACTAGTATGATTCTATCCATGCAATTGATTATGTCGAAGTCGAACATGGTAGAAACCACTTGATTACTAGTCAATGATGTGAACTGTTAACAAGTGTGAGAGAAACCACCAATAATGACAATGGCTCTCAAAGTACTCAGTACAATCCACAAAATGTGAATGAATGATTTGCAGTCGAACACTTCACAGAATCATTCGATCGAAGGTCAATGACGTAAATTGTTGTCAAAGTCGAGAAACCTGCCATTAGGGCATGCAGATCCCAAGGTACTAATAGGATTCTAGATCAACTTTATAGATGATGAGCTGTCATTGATAGAAAGCAACCCGTCGTAGGAAATCCCACGACACGAAACCACTAGATCAAGTTTTGAAGAAATAGTTGCAAGGAATGACTTAGGGATGGTCAACACGAATGGAGAAAAATGTTTGTAATGAATGGTTTATTTAAACTGTCTCTTGAACACATAATGACACTGCAGATGGTTTGACAACAATTGACCTAAAGTTAATGCCCAGAAACCAGCTAAAGACTTTAAATTTGGTTTGATTAACTGTTAGACAAAGGATTTTCCCAACCTTGGTACAAGTGTGAAAAAAAGTGTCGTGTTCAAGAGTGATATACTGCTTTTCAAAACAAGGGTGACAAACGGATTCATTTTCTCTCTTTTCCCCCACCATTTCTAGCAAGTGCCTCTTTATTTTTGACAAGCTTGAGGAGGATAACATTTTCTTATTGTATAAGCTCATCCTTCAGATGAGTCCATCTTAGTATTAAAATAAAACCTTAAGAAGGAGTGGTTCGTTCCTGTTTGTAATTGGCAGGCCCTTTACTGTTAAATTTTAACGAGTCTAGTATAGGTGAAACTCGGTGTTTTTCAATTTTAGGGAGTCAGAAGAAAAACATAAGAAAACTTTGTGGTTGTAATTTTTCCTAAATTTAGTCTCTCAAGCCCGAAAAAGGATAAAATAATACAAGAGATAACTCTATTGACCATGATTAGTCAACGTATACCTTTTTCGTAAATAGTCCATTTCAGTCTGGAAAAGGGTTAAACTTATACTGAAAAGACGATTGTTCATTTCCTTTAACGAGTTCGAATAGTCAAGTACTCAGGGATATTTTCATATTTAGAGAGTCTAAAAAGGGCTTAAAAGAGAACTCCAAGGTTTCACCTTTTTGTAGTTTTCAAGAACCCAAAAAAGTGATAAAAGTATACTCATCATCAAAATAATTCTTTTCAATGGATAAATCTGTATTCTCCACAAAAACTCGAAAGATTAAACATACCTATTTCCAATAAGTAAAAAAATTGAAAATTTACTTTTTAAAGTGGAAAATAAATAAAATACAATATTTTATTCATTCAAAAAATCTTATAAAAAGGAGTTTAACAAAGTCATTTTCACCTTTTGTCTTCAGAGTTGTAAATTGAGAGCTTTTGGTAAAAATGTTTCGGAGTTGATAATGGGAGAACTAACCGCTCAAATTGAGATTCGTCATAACCAGTTAATCCACAACACTATTCTCTTCATTTCTATACAATTAAATTATATTTTTATGCTGTAAATCATTTTTTGAGGAGAAATTATGTTTAAAATTCCGCTCTTGGGGGTCTGCGGGTCATACATGTGTTACCTGCGGACCCTGATATTTTTCTTAAAGGAAAATTATTGGGCTACCAAAATTTTCATGTAGAGTGCATGCGGACGTCCGTACTGTCTCTACAAAAAAACTACAGAGGTGTTGTGACCAAATGAAAATTGATAATTTCTCACAAAAATGGTTAAAATTTCTCACTCTAAAAGTTTTTAATCGTCAAATGCATCCATTTGCAGACTATTCCACAATTCTAGAGTGGAGATAATGCGAGAATGAAGGTAAATATGATGCAGCTATTTATTATCCAACCACAATGTGTGCGCTTAGAAATTGTGGTTTGTATAAATTCTGGGAAATTCAAGGTATGAGGGCACAAGTGGAACTGATGACATGGCTAGTGAACAAGTGGGATGTTAAAATAAGTGTTTCATCATTGGTGATCATCAGCTTGAACTTGAGCTCGAAGATATTTATTTTCTCACTGGATTCTCCAAAAGAGGAGAAAACATTTCTTTGTTTGGAGCTAGGCATAGTGCTTTACCCGTTGCTAGTTACAAACAATAATTTTGCAGTGATGAAGCAGATCCCAAAGATAACCACATAGATATAAATACAATATTGTGACTTGATCTTAGATTTATTGCATTCACAGAAAATAGGTTGTGTGGAAGCGTGGCTCCACATGTGGCAACCAAGTCTTAGATGCAGACCGCACTTCAATGTTTTAGAGGCACCATTTTCAACTGGCGCAAATGGGTATTGGCCAATATGAAAGACCAACTCACGAGAGAAAAAAATTCAATGTTGAAAAACTTTGGGTATGGCGCCATCCTGATCTCTTTTTCTTTCGAGAGGATCCCATTCTGTTGGATCCTTGTGATTTACAAGAATGGCAACAATAAACACTGTAGGGGCCCACATCAGAACCACTTTGGAATCCTAGGACCTAGCCTTCCTGGATTCAGAGAGGGATCTCTCTATTAAGTGTTTTCAAAGGATATATCTTTATGCTTTGTTTATGATATTAGGCTAGCTATGAAGCTCTTAGGAACTTTTTTGTTTTGTTGGGATGGATATCATTAACTGAAGAGGTCAATTGAAGGGTGAAGGTGAGAGTAAATTGAAAGAATGTTTCGGCTGAAGAGATAGGTCATGAAAAGTGTTAACCCATTGGGCTATGGAGTCACAAAAGGATTTAATTTTACAACAATTCTTCAAGGGTTTCCATAGGGCAAGTCATATATATTAAAGGATCTTTAAGGTTGAATTGTGATATGAAACTTTAAGACATTGTGAAAGAAGCAAAGCTAATGATCAATTAAGAATCTATTAACTCCACTAAACAAGAAAAGCCTTTCAAATTAATTGTTTGAAGCAATCCAAAGGAAAGGGAAAACCATAGACTTCTTTGGGTAGACTTATAATAAAGAAAACATTTAAGACAAAAATCTAGTAATCCTAAGACTACTTTTAGAAATGAGAAAACATATAAGAGAACAAGGAAAATAGCCTAAGATCAGATAGAAACTATGAATCTAGCCTGCTTTTGGCATACTCTCAAGGGATCTTTCAAAGAAACTGTTAAAGACGATCTAGAGGATAGGGCATACCATAGACTTCTCTAGTTGAGACTCTACTTAGCAAATTTTAAGAAGATCTTTAAAAACAATATCTCAAGTTGTACTCAGATAGACTTGGACTCACCAACATTTCTCCCTGGTTATACTCTATTGAATCATTCTTAAAACAACAAGTCGGATAAAACATGAGGGAAATTAAGAATCCTCCAATCGGAAATTAGTAGAGGAAAACATAAAGATAAAGATTTCAGACAGAAATAGGGTACTTTAATAGTAAATACTAATCTAAATTTATGTTCCTTATCAGAGAAAATGGACAGTTTTTGAAACAAAAGGAGAAACAAAAACAGTGAGGAATAACATCACCATTAACATAGACCAGGATCCCATGAATCAACTTGTATTATTGATGTTCAAACCAGTTACATATTTCGAGTCCAGCAGGTCTTTATAGCTCAAAACTTCTCTACCCAGCCTAGTATTCTTCAACTACTCAACAACTCTTCAACATCTTCAGCAAATATCTTACACTTCAATAATAATCCAACCAACAATAACAATGAGCTCCTTATACAGTATTTATAGATGAAATGAGTAGGTGGAGTGAAAGAAAGGGTCTTTAACTATTCATAAATGACAGAGTTTAATGTTTTTGACCTTAGAGACCATGCAAGGCCCAAGGAAAAATGTATTTAAGTCTAACTCTGCGTTACATTAACTCTTTGAACTACTTAGTGGCTTTTGTTGACTTTTAGGCTTTTTTAGGTAGGTTGGAAATAAATTATGAGCTATCTTTACAAATATCTCTGTTTTGTAATAACTTTGTGTATCTTTAGGTGAAAATAGGCTAGCAGGTAGCATTTTAATCCTTTGGAGGAGTAATTGCTTCTATGGATGTGGTATTTGAAAATTTTCCTCTGCCGATCTGTCATGATTATACCTTTAAACTCTGATCAGGCCTTTGATTTGGATTTTAGGCCTTTACTTTAATCATCTTTGGTATTTTTTTTTCCTTTTGCTGTCTGTTTTACCTTTAATACATTTATCTTTAAACTATGCTTTATCCTCGTAAACCATTGATTAAGTACTTTACCTTCTGAATTTGACTTAACCTTTAATCTTCATTGGTTTCCTCTATGTATAGGTGTTTTGGTAAGCTGGAGGGTTTTGTTGGTCAACCAATTTTCATCAGACGTGGATCAAACCATGACATTAAAACCTTTGATCTCCCCTTACACATATTTTTTCTTGAAGATCGTCATCCTGGGCTCTGTGCAACTCGGATTTTCTCTGGGAGGGACTAAAAACGATAGGCCGCCATTAAACCTGCACAAAAACTAAAACAATTAGATAAAACCTGCATTTTTGTGGTTTAGACTGCTTCAGAGGCTTGGGGTGGGTGTTGGAGCGTTTACAGAGGAGGGGGATTATGCAGAGGAGGAGGTTTCATGGTGGAACCATGAAGAACAGGTTTTGAATTCGAATAATGGCGCGAATGGCGAATGGTGGTTTTGGGGAATACCGAGGTGGTATTCATGCAAGGATTAGGCGGTTAATGGTTTTAGCCATTTTTGATGCGATACCACATAGATGCTGACGCGTGTCCATCTGGAAACTGCTTATTTCGCGTTGAAAATGCGCGTTAAACCGTTTTGGGGAATCGAGTACAATATGGATCATGGACCATTGGATTTGGGGGAGCCAGATAAACGACGGAGAGGGAGCGTGATGGGACAAAGTGCTCGGCTGGAGGAGAAGTGGGGACAGGTGGGACCAGGAGGTGACGTCAGCTAAACTGTCAAGAGGTGAAATATTTATTGGGCGGGGTTGATGTGTTGGGAAGAATGTTGATCGTCGGATCCACAAGATCAAAATAGGAGATTTAATATGGGGGGAGTGGATAAGAGGTTTGTCGGAAGAAAGGATGATGAGGGGGGAAGCGATTACCATTGGATCAATGAGATCAACGACTGAGATTAATCGAGGATGAGATAAGCGTGGTGGAAAATATATAAGGGGAAGGGGCTGAAGATAAGGCGCGAGGATAAGGTCCTGTGGAGGAAGAGTGGGACCAAGGGCTATGAAAAAGGCATTTAAGCTTAGCCAATGGTCGCGAGCTTTGATCATAAGAAAAAGGGCTGAGGGCTTAAGCACAAAAAGGGCCTACGGCCTAATACTTTGAAATGATTGGAATAAGGCTAAAAAGTGGGTTTCTGGGCCCTTTTTGAGATTCCGATAAGTGTAAAAAAGGGGTTTTAAACCATTATAAAGGAGTTTTATAAGGTTTAGAGGGGTTTTAATGGGAAAATGAAGGGAAGAAGGGATTTTTCAAAGGAAGAAATGATGAGTTAGGATAAGTGAAAATGAGTGAAAAATGGGTGAAATGAGCTTATGAGATGAAGGAAAATAGCTTTGAAATAGTTTCTTTTATATTAGCCGGATAACTTGGAGGATGTTAGTAAATATTTCAGTGGAGTGATTCTTTGGAAAATGATGAAGACAATGGGCTTCCGAGAACTCATAAATTTTTCATAAAAATTTGTTTCTTGAAAACCTGAGAATCTTTTTAGCCATCATGAGATATAGCAAAATTTATAGATGGCTAATAGTGGCTCCACTTGGGGAGGCCAGCTCCTTGGAGGTATCAAGAACCTCAGAGAATAAATCTCTGAAAGGTAGACCAGTGCTTTTTGTTTTGCTGCGCTTTGACAATCTCCTTTTCTTTGATGATCATGCTGCTTAAAAAAATGATCTGCAATATCATCATCAGATGGTTTTTCTCTCAAACTTTCTACCTACACATCCTACTTTTCCTAAAATTTTTTCTTCAGTGGGTGCACTTGGACTTGCAAACCCTTTCAGCATCATTTTATTCTTTTATTTGAAAGCAGTAAACTAATCTATTTCTATCCTTATGTCTTCCATGAGTTCAGATTAGACAGTTGAACTCATTGTTTCTCTAAATGTTCTAACTATCTGTCAAGATTAGACTTTTTGACAGATTTTATTCTCTATTTCCTAAGAAAGGAAATTTAAAACACAGTCAAATCAGGATTAGACAGTTTTATTTGCTATGGGGGCTATGGCATTATGTACAAGCTGCACATAGACTTTATTTGTAGAATTTTTTTTTTTGAAGGCTTAAGATCTAAAAATAATTAGCATCCTTATTTCTTTCTTTGGCTCAATTTTTGATCTTTTGGAGCCATTTCTCTTTTCTTTCCTTGGTTCAGATTTTAAGCTTGTTAAACCATTTTTCTCTATTCCTAATTTATTTTACTGATAAGCCAATATTACACTATTTGGCAGATCTTTTTCACTAACCTATCAACAAAAAATTCAAATTTACTCAGTCATGATTAGGCCGTATGACTGAATATCAGTTCCTTCTCATAGTAGTGGCATTTGGACTTGCACACTTTTATATTTTTATTCTTTTTTGGTATGGGGTTGTACCTTTTCTTTTCCTCTTTTCTCTTTTCTCTTTTTCTCCTGTTTTTGTATTTTATATTTTTCTTTCAAAAAGTAAATGTTATTTACAATGAATTTAAAAGCTTTGAACAAAGATTTTAACAAAAATAATGTTTGAGTATCCTGCCATTGACAGGACCTCCAAAAATTTCTGTTCCATCCATCTCCTGAAGGAAGAATGAATTGTTACCTATAGTAAACTAAATTAGATAAGGGTCTTTCCATAAATTTTCAAACTTTCCGTGTTTGCTCTTATCTTCCTTCTAGAATCCCATTTTAGTACCTTGTCACCAATGTTAAAATCACTTGCTTTTGTTCTTTTATCAAACAACTTCCTGATGTTTTCTTGTACTTGTTGTGCTCTATTATAGAATTCCTCTCTGGTTTGCTGCAACTGTATAGTCTAATTTATTCCCCTCATCATATTATCTTCTTCAGATTGTACTTCTTGGTTTAACTTCATGACTGGCACTCCTAGACTGGTTGGAAATATTGCATTTTCTCCATAAACTAGCTGATAAGGGAACATTCCAATTGACTTTTTGACTGTCAATATGTCTGCCCACAGTGCATGTACTAGCTTGTTGTGCCATAATTTTGTATTTTCTTCTAGTAACTTCTTGATAATGTTTACCAAAATTTTGTTTGAGGATTCAGCCAACCCATTTCCTTGAGGGTAATAAGCTGTGGAATGGCCCAATGTAATATGATATTTATGACAGAAATCAACCATCTTTTTGGATCCAAATGTAGCAGCGTTGTGAGTTATAATTTGTCTAGGACTACCAAATCTAGATAGGATATGATTTTCAAGGAAAGAAATGATGACTAAGTCTGTGGCATTCCTAGCAGGGATGGCTTCTATCCATTTGCTAAAGTAATCGGTTGCTGTGAGGATCCATTTGTGTTGGGAAGATGAGGTAGGATGGATTTCCCCAATGAATTCTAGGCCCCATTGTTGAAAAGGAGCTTCAACAATGATAGGATTAAGAGGTAAGGGGAGAAATTTTCTTTTTTCCTTCAAAGATCCGACATTTATGACAGGCAATGACCATTTTGTGAATATCTTGAAAGAGGGTGGGCCAATAGTAACTAGCTCTAAGGATTTTGTTCAAAGTAGTTTTCCAATAGAGGTGGCCTCCACATTCTCCTTCATGGAACTCATGCTTGATTTTATCTGCATCATTCTCAGGAAAACATTTAAGCAATAATCCACTACCATTTTTCCAATATAAACATTTATCTAAAATGCAGTAATTAACAGCTTTTAACTTGAGAAACCTTGCCCTTGTTTTAGACAAACTAGGAGAGACATTTAGATTAAGTAGCACATACAAAATATCAACATACCAAGATGAATTTAGAAAATGATCTTCAATAAGCGGAGTTACCAACTCCTCCTGTTCATATAATGCATTAAACATGTTTATATCAAGTTCTTGTAAGTTTGATTTAGCCATTAGCTTTGCTAGTCCTTGGCCTTTAATGAGCTTAAATCATATTCTAATATAACAACAATCCACTTTCCTCTTTTTCCATCAAGATCTTGTGTCAAGGTGTCTTTTACCACTGAATGAGGCACAAATGCAATAATGTGTGAGTGTAAAATGTAAACTCTGAAGTCTTTTAAGGCTTTGACCAAGGCAAAATCTTGTTTTTCCATTATATTATACTTCAAATGTGCGTCTCTTAATGCCTTGCTGAAAAATGCAATAGGTTGCTCTTGTCCCTTCATGTTTTTCTATAAGAGGATAGCAACCACTGTGTGTTCTGATGCAAATGAAAATATGAAGAAATCTTTAGTAAAATTAGGACTAATAAGAGCTGGTGTTTGGGTAAGTGCTTGTTTTACAAGTTCAAAGGATTTCTTTGCTTCTAAGGTCCATTTAACTCCTTCTTCTCTTTTAAGCATATTTTTCATGTTTCTAAGGTGTTCCGCTAGGTTGGGTATGAACCTTCTCAAGAAATTAATATTTCCAATGAAATACTGAAGTTCCTTGATGTTTCTAGGATGATTGATTTGAAATATACCTTCAATCCTTTTTGGGTCTATCTTTATCCCTTCTTCAGATATGATATGACCAAGAAGTTTACCTTATTGGAGACCAAACAAAGTTTTCTTGGGATTTAAGGATAAAACATATTTGATGCATTTCTCCAAGACTTTTCTTAGGTGTATTAGGTGTTCTTCATCTGTTTTAGAATAGACTGTGATGTCATATAAGTAAATCACAATGAAGTAACCTATTTCTTTTGAGAATGAAATATCCATGGCTCTCTGGAATGTGGCACCAACATTCATTAAACCAAAAGGAATTTTCATATACATGAAAGTGCCCCAAGGTGTGGTAAAGGTTGTTTTAAGTTGATCATTAGGGTGTACCAATACTTGATTGTATCCTGAAAATCCATCTAGCAAAGAAATTATTCTATAACATACCACCCTTTATAAAATATGATCCATTTTGGACAAGGGAAAGTTGTCCTTTAATGAGGATTTATTTAAGTTTTTGAAATCAATACAAAGCCTTATTTCTCATGTTTTCTTCCTAATTGATACAAGATTAGATACCCATTCTGAGTACCTCACAGGGACTATAATTCCAGCATCATACATTTTTCTGATTTCTTTCCCAACCAAAGGTAATTGAACAGGGTTTATTCTATGTAATTTTTTTCTGAAAGGTTTCTGGTTTTCTTTGAGGGTTATCTTATGCTGAATTATTTCTATGTCATATGATTTTAAATATTCATAACTCCATGAAAACACATCAGAAAATTCTCTAAACAACTCAAGGTATTTCAGTTTAATGTGAGTTGGTAGTGTTTTGGATAATTTGATCATTTTGGGCCTTTCTTCACTGCCTATATTTCACTCCTCTACTTCAACTTCAGTAGGTTCTATTTTGGCCTTTTTGCAACATCATTAAAGTCAAACAATTCTTGTAAGGGTAGTAGTCCTTTTGGCAAGTTTTCCGTTTTGGATTGCAGCACTTCTAGATCTTCTTTTTCTAATTATGGGTATTTTTTGGTTACATGTTTGAATTTCTTTGTTAAAAGATTTATATCAGAAATCTCAGGAGTTTCTTCTTCTTTAAAACGTGACTTTTCCTCAGTAGGTCAGTCTTCTTCATACTCTAAATCTGAGTTTGGCATTTCAAATTCATTCTTGGACTGTAGGAATTCTTATATTTGTTTATATCCTTCAAAAACTTTCTAGTATTATTCATTGGCTGGGACTGCTGGTCTATATTTGACTTGAACTGTGTATTTTTTTTTTGCATAATGTTTCAGACATGTACTAGCAACAAAGGCTAATCCATTGGCAGGAATATTTTGTTTTCTAGGGACAAAATTAAGTTGGAATTTAGAAAATGATTTTAATAGGTCCATGGCATCATCTCTATAGGCTCTCAGTCTAGGATGTTTAGCAGTATATTCCCCATTTACTTGCCTAATTATCAATTCTTAATCCCCATGAACAGTTATCCCCTTGGCTCTTAGTTTTTTTAGCAAGTGTAGTCCTAAGAGGAGTGCTTCATATTCTGCTATGTTTTTGGTGCATTGAAAGTTTAACCTGTATGAATGACCTTTAGCATGATTGTTCTCAGTGTTGTGCACCCATATGCCTGCTCCTGTACCAGTTTTAGAACAAGACCCATCAAAACTCATGCTCCAAAAAGGACTGTTTTTGGATTCATCATTAATTTCCTTTCTGTCCTCACTGTTTTGTTTATTTAGAATGCCACTATGTTCTTTTTGAGGGTCTGTACTATATTTGTCTTTGTCTTGTTCCTCAAGGTTTTCAATGTGTTGAGGAGTTTCTCTTTGGTTGTTATGATTGGCACTATGTTGATGACTGTTTTGATGCTCAAGACCTTCATTTTGTTTGCTGTGATTTTATGATTTAGCAAACTATTTGGATGATTTTTCTTTCCCTTCCTCTTGTTCTATGGTTGCCACTATGTTGGTGGATGTTTCATTTTCTAATCCTTGATCACTAAGAATCTCATCATTGTAAATAATGAATGAGTCAAGGTCAGTATGTATAGAATAAAGAGGAGATTTTTCTGGTCTTTCTTGGCTACTCACCATGTATTTCATGTGTGTTTCCCTATAAAGTCTTCTAGGTCGACTGAAGACAGGGATGGTTGGATAATTCATATCCATTTTCATTGTGCATTGCAACTCAGCACCCCAAGATATTGAAAGAAGCATACCATATTTGGGGGGGGATATCAGCCACCACAATGTCCATTACTAAGCTTTTGGATGGGATTTGTGCTAAGTTGACACAAAGATCTTTTATTAGGCCTAGGCACTTGACATTGCTAAAATCAAAGGAGTATAAATCTTTATAAGGTCTGGTTACCTCAAGGCATAATCTTTCCATTATTACTTTGGGCATGAGGTTATGTGATGCTCCTGAATCAAGCATGGCATTGTGCATAATGTTATCGTGGATGTTTAGGCTAACATAAAATGGAGGAACTCCACTTTCTTGAAATTTTCCTTCAATTTTTGGTCCAAATAGAAGCTCAAGTTTGTCATCATTTAAGTTAACCGAGTCATTGTGATCTCCTATGTTCAAGGCATTTAAAAATTGGGACCTATATACACCTTGAGTGACTAATTCAGTGAGAGGGATGGAGATTTTTATTTTAGCAATTTCACTCTATATGCTGAAAGGAGTTTGAGTTTTGAAAATGCTTAATTAAGCCTTTTTAGTCACTGTTTTCTCAGCAAAATCAGCTTGCTATTTTTTATTATTTATAGCAGTTAAAATGGTTTTTTCAGGAGAATTAGCTAAGTTGTTAGTGCTACTAGGGTCACCACTGTGTTTGTCATGAATTTGGGTGTTCTTTCCTTTGTTTTTATCAAAATCTTCAGCCACTATGTTTTTTTTTTCAGTTGTCTTTTTGGAAGTATTTACAGGGTTGTTTTTAGCAGAGATTTTAGAGGTCTTTTTCTTGGGAAGTTCTTGGTTCTTTTTACTCCTTAAGTCATATTGTTTATGTACTTCTATTATGGAAATTTCAAAGCCTTGTTGGTAGTGTGCAGACTCTAGGATCTCTTCTTCATAAGGTGTGTATATGACTTGTTCTTTCCTAGTGAGGAAGAAAGTATCCTCATCATTTGTTCCCAACATGTTTATGTGATTTCCCTCTGTTTATTCAATCACTCCCTCATCCTCATCAGCATAATTCTATTGTAAAGGAGGTATGAATTGTTGATCAGGGCCTCTTTGTCTAATTTGAGGGGGATTCCTTCTAGAGTTCTGATTTCGATTTTTGTTTTGAGGAGCTGTTTGGTTTTCTTTAGGATAAGCTCTCTCATTTATGTTTATTCTTTCCATCATCATCTCCATCATTCTGACCAAATTATCAGTTTTAAAGTCTGATGTGGAATATCTAGTTTCATATTTGTAGGTAACCTTTTTCTCTACTTTCAATCTATCCCTTTTGGCATTAAGGTTAGCTTCTACACATACTGCCCCTTTCTACATGTCTTCTAATGTAAGGGGTTCTCTCTCCCTTAATTGATAACACATGTTTGGGTCAAATCCTTTAGGAAAATTTATTAAGGCGAAGCCTTGTGGGAGTTTCATCTGTGGAGGGAGTGAATTATAAACACTATTGAATCTAGTGCAATAATCTTGGACACTCTCTCCAACATTTCTTTTAATATCATTGTATTATGATAGGATTTGAAGGGGGTTTCTCTTGAATTCCCATTTGTTTAGGAATAATTGATGAAAAGAGGGGAGGTCATTGATACTGTTAGGGGTTAAGCCTTTGAATCATTTTCTTGCTTCTCCCCCTAAAATTTGAGCAAAAATTATAAGTTTAATGGTTTCATCATCTATTTCTTGTCTGTCAAAGTAATCATTCATTCTATCCACATGTTGTTGAGATGTAGTAGAACTACTAGCATCATATAATGGAATTTTGGGCTAATAGTCCTGTGGTAGAGCAATTAAAGGTAAAGGAATGACTAAGGGAGCATACCATGTTGCCATGATATGGAATTGTGGAAATAATGGGGGGTTTACAAGTGGAGGATTTGTGATAGGAGGTTGATGATGAGCTGAAGTGGTTTGAGCTGTGGATGTATGGGTAAATGTAACAGAAGTACTAGGACTAGCTAAGTACTGTTGAGCAGATTTAGGATGAGAGAAACCAAAGTTATGAATGAAATGAAGATCAGGTGGAGTGGATGGGGAGGTTTCTCTACTGCTATTATGTTGTGAGTTTTCAGGCTCAAATTCTATCTGATCTATACCACTAAGTGACTTGGTTCTAGATAGGTTTCTTATGAAAGGTAAGTCAACCTAGGTATCTTGCAGAGCTGTAAGGTTTTTAGGAACTGAACTTGCTCTGTGAATTGGTCTGACAATAGTTGGGTTCTTATATGTAGGATATTTCCTAAGAATTCTTTCTGGATTATCAAATATTGTAGGAGGATTTGGGTCAGGATGGGATCTAGTATGGATTCTTTTTGAAGCTAGGATTTAGACCCAAAGATAAGAAAGTTTAGCCAAGTATGACAGTCTTTGAAGGCAAACTAATCTGTGTAAGAAAACTTAATCCACAATCTTCTTAACTGGGTTTTTGTGATGTTCTAATGATAAAATAGGTTTCCCAGTGGAGTCTTTGGACCACCAATGGGGTGAGCAGGCCTACCGAAAACCAATGGAGTCACCAGGTGGAAGATTTTTACTTGTTTTCTAGGATTGGTTGTTGTCCACCATAAACAATCAGGAACCACTCTTGGAAGACAATTGATTCATTTTAAGAATGGGATTTTCTGAGTCGTGAAGTTATCTATTAATCAGTTTATTCCCCAGTATGGTCGCCACTATGTTGGCTCCCAGTGATTTACAAGAATGGAAAGAATAAATGTTGTAGGGGGCCACATCAAAACCACTTTGGAATCCTAGGACCTAGCCTTCCTAGATTCAAAGAGGGATCTCTCTATTAAGTGTTTTCAAAGGATATATCTTTATGCTTTATTTATGATATTAGGCTAGTTATGAATCTCTTATGAACTTTTTTGTTTTGTTGGGATGGATATCATTAATTGAAGAGGTTATTTGAAGGGTGAAGGTGAGAGTAAATTGAAAGAATGTTTCGGCTGAAGAGATAGGTCATGAAACAATATTAACCCATTGGGCTATGGAGTCACAAAAGGATTTAATTGTACAAAAATTCTTCAAGGGTTTCCATAGGGCAAGTAATCTATATTAAAGGATCTTTAAGGTTTAATTGTGATATGAAACATTAAGACATTGTGAAAGAAGCAAAGCTAATGATCAATTAAGAATCTATTAACTCCACTAAACAAGAAAAGCCTTTCAAAGTAACGGTTTGAAGCAAGCCAAAGGATAGGACAAACCATAGACCTCTTTGGGTAGATTTCTAATAAAGAAAACTTTTAAGACAACAATCCATTAATCCTAAGACTACTTTCAAAAAGGAGAAAACATATAAGAGAATAAGGAAAATAGTCTAAGATCAGACAGAAACTCTGAATCTTGCCTGATTTTGGCATACTCTCAAGGGATCTTTCAAAGCAACTGTTAAAGAATATCCAAAGGATAGGGCATACCATAGACTTCTCTGGTTGAGACTCTACTTAGAAACTTTGAAGAAGATCTTTAAAAACAATATCTCAAGTTATACTCAGATAAACATGAGCTCACCAACATTTCTCCCTGGTTATAATCTATTGAATCATTCTTAAAACAACAATCTGGATAAAACAGGAGGGCAATTAAGAATCCTCCAATTAGACCTTAGCAGAGGAAAACATAAAGATAAAGCTTTTAGACAGAAATAGGGTACTTTAACAGTAAATGCTAATCTAAATTTTATGTTCCTTATCAGAGAAAATGGACAATTTGTAAAACAAAAGGAGAAACAAAAATAGTGAGGAATAACATCACCATTAACATAGACCAGGATCTCATGAATTAGCTTGTATTATTAAAGTTAAAACCAGTTACATACTTTGAGTCCAGCAAGTCTTTATAGCTCAAAACTTCTCTACCCAGCCTAGTATTCTTCAACTAATCAACAGCTCTTCAACAGCTTCAGCAACTATCCTACACTTCAATAATAATCCAACCAACAATAAAAATGAGCTCCTCATATAGGATTTATAGATGAAATGAGGAGGTGGAGTGAAAGAAAGGGTCTTTAACTATTCATAAATGACATAGTTTAATGTTTTTGACCTTAGAGATCATGCAACGCCCAAGCCAAAATGTATTTAAGTCTAAATCTGCGTTACATTAACTCTTTGAACTACTTAGTGGCTTTTGCTGACTTTTAGGCTTTTTTAGGTAGGCTGGCAATAACTTCTGAGCTGTCTTTACAAAATATCTCTGTTTTTTAATAAATTTGTGTATCTTTAGGGGAAAGTAGGCTGGCAGGTAGAATTTTAATCCTTTGGAGGAGTAATTGCTTCTGTGGATGTGGTATTCAAAACTTTTCCTTTGCTGATTTGTCATGATTATAACTTTAAACTCTGATCAGGCCTTTGATTTGACTTTTAGGCCTTTACTTTAATCATCTTTGGTATTTTTTGTCCTTTTGCTGACTATTTTAACTTTAATACATTTATCTTTAAACTATACTTTATCCTCGTAAACCATTGATTAAGTACTTTATCTTGTGACTTTGACTTAACGTTTAATCTTCACTGCTTTCCTCTGTGTATAGGTGTTTTGGTACGCTGGAGGGTTTTTTTGGTCAACCAATGTTCATGAGACACAGATCAAACCATGACATTAAAACCTTTGATCTCCCCTTACGCATATTTTTCCTTGAGGATCATCATCCTAGGCTCTGTGCAACTCGGATTTGCTGTGGGAGGGACTACAAAGTATATGTCGCAATTAAACCTGCACAAAAACTAAAACAATTAGATAAAACCTGCATTTTTTGTGGTTTAGACTGCTTCAGAGGCTCGGGGTGGGTGTTGGAGTGTTTGCAGAGGAGGAGGTTTCATGGCAAAACCATGAAGAACAGGTTTTGAATTCGAATAATGGCGCGAATGGTGAAGGGTGGTTTTGGGGAATACTGAGGTGGTATTCACGCAAGGATTAGGTGGTTAACGGTTTTGGCCATTTTGGACGCGATACCACACAGATGTTGACACGTGTCCATCTGGGAACTGCATATTCCGCGTTGAAAATGTGCGTTAACCTATTTCGGGGAATCAGGCACGATATGGATCATGGACCGTTGGATCTAGAGGAGCCAGATCAACGGCGGAGAGGGAACGTGATGGGACATAGTGCTCGGCTGGAGGAGAAGTGGGAACAGGTGGGACTGGGAGGTAACATCAGCTATATTGTCGGGAGGTGAAATATTTATCGAGCAGGGTTGATGTGTTGGGAAGAATGTCGATCGTCGGATTCGAAAGATCAACGGAGGAGATTTAATATGGGGGGAGTGGATAAGAGGTTTGTCGGAAGAAAGGATGATGAGGGGGAAGCGATTACCGTTGGATCAATAAGATCAATAGATGAGATTAATCAAGGATGAGATAAGCACAGTGGAAAATATATAAGGGGAAGGGGTTGAAGATAAGGCACGAGGATAAGGTCCTGTGGAGGAAGAGTGCGACCAAAGGCTAAGAAAAAGGGGTTTAATCTTAGCCAATGGTTGCGGGATTTGATGATAAGAAAAAGGGCTGAGGGCTTTTTTAGCCACCTATAAATTTTTGGCATAGCAAACAAGTGGCTAAATATGTTTCTGAGCCTTCAAGAGAAACATTTCCTTTGTAAATCTCTCATTCTTGAAGCCTCCATGTGTCTTCTATCCTTTAAATAATCTTCACTACTGTTTCCATTAAAGAGCCCTGTTGTTTTGTGAAAGAGACTGATTTAAAAAGGCCTCCAGTTTCTCCATTTCATTCCCACAAAATTCCCATTTTTCATTCATATTCCCTCCACAAAACCCCTTTGTAATCCTTCATTTTGACCTCTAAACCATCCTAAATCACTTTTAAACCATGTATTTCCTTCTATTTGGTTTAAAAGTCATCCCTTTCATTTATCATAACCCCTCATTTGGCTTGAAAATCTCTATTTTTGGGCCTAAAACACCCCTTTTACATTAAGGCCTTAAGCCCTTCTTGGCTTAGCCCTTAGCCCCTTTCTTCGCATATGACCTGGCGCCCAGGACCAGGCGCTAAACCCCACCATCGCAATCGCAAAGTAATTCTATTGGTCTTCTCCCCGATTCTTCGATCCTCCGATTTAATCTCGACCGTCGAATCCATGAGAACTGACGGTCGAGATTTAATCGCGCTCCACTCATAAGCCTGCAACCGGGCAATTAAAAAACACAAAAATTTGCCTTAAAACCTCACTTTCCATATCTTTTACCTTTTCCTGACATTAATTTTCTAAACGAATTTGGACCGTTGAATCCACAAGAACCAACAGCCCAGATTTCGTCGCATGCCGCCCATCCATCTAACCTTTCTCTCCCTTTGAAACACTTCTTCTCTGCCTTTCAATCTTGACCATTCATCCATAAGATCTGACGGTCAGGATTTAACCTAATAGCCCGATGCCCCTCCTCTGTGTGCCAAGCTATCACACGTCACCCAGGTTCCCACCACTCCTCTCATCTATGCAGCTTCCTCCGTCGCATCCATTCTGCACCATCTGATCCATCTTCGATGATCTGATGGCTGATATTTCATTTCGCAAAATTTTTGTGCCCGGTGTTTAATCCTTGAAAATTTTCTGAAACCAGTGGTTTCTAAAGGGACAGGTGTCGAGCAATGTATCGTATCACATTTTTTTTGTGAAACCACATACCACCAAAACATTTTGCGAAAACCACTCCTATTTCCACTTTACCACCCTCCACAATACAATCTCCATGTTAATCGTAGCCTTCGATTGATCTAATCTGATGACCCACATTACATCATGACCTATTCGTTTGTTTTTTCACCTATACTGCCAAATGACTCCATCCGCAATCTTAGCCGTCAATTTTTTCTGATCTGATGGCCCTTATATAACCTCACTCCACCCTTTCTCCATTCATCCAAACGCCTTTACCGATGAATCTCTGTCGTAGATCACCGTGGATTGATCTAATCCAATGGTCCATAACTCACCTCGCCCCAAGCACTCATCTGACCAGTTTTTCGCCTTCCGACATGGTTTTTCACCCATTTTCCTGCTGTGCTCACATTTTCCATTACTTCTCCTCCATTCCTGAGAGCCTCAGAATCAGTCCTCCTCAGTCCCACGGGTTTTATTTTATTGAATTTATTTTGTTTTGCAACTTTTCAAAGGGCGATAAGCCATACTGTTACTACAGTCACAGTTAGGGTGATTTAGAGCGCAAAAAGATATTTCTAGAGCCAAAAATCACAGAGGGGACATCCCTGGAGGGTTTAAAGCATGTTTTATTGAAAGATCAGTGTCATTAGCCCTGATTCAAACCCTCCAACGTCTCCATAACCTATACATTCACACAAAAAGGTCAGAAAAAGCAACAAAGTGTATCAGTGAGAGATTAAAGTGATTCAAGCCGAATGTTGAAGACTTAATGCTTATAATCCAGTGTTTAAAGGATAAAGACACAGATGAAGATCATAAGAATGATCAAGAAGACTTAATGAAGCCTAAAGCACATAAACAAGTTATATCAGTGTTTTCATATCAACAAAATGTTCTTAATCTTAAGAAGGACAAGTTCACACAGCATTCTCCATTCCTCGTCAAGCCCATAGCAATTATTGTTCTAACAAGAAGTCCTAAAAACTGTCAGTGCATTAGTTACAAAGCGTGGAAAGCCTGAAAGGAAAATATTCATCCTTTCTTGTCTCAGAGTACAATCAGAGTACTACAGCCAGAAAAGTACTTCAAAGAACATACCTTGGAGTTATTATCAGCCTGTTGAAGACCCCTGATTCAGCCAAAGGGTACTAAAAGTTAATATAGAGATGTTAAAACAGAATGGGTTTCATGGACTCCTTTTTCTTTGTTTTAACGCATAATTTAATTTCTATCTGCCACTACTATCACTCTTCAATGTATAACAACTCCTGAGAAATAGATTGTAAACATTGGTTGGTTGGATATTGTAAAAACATTGATTGTAAGTTGTTTTACTGAGTTAGAGTTCTATGAGTAGTAGTTGTAAATAGGATGGGAGATGGTTTCTAGTTAATATCAATCTATTGGACAAGGATGTATGTGACTGGTTTTTCTCTTCTAATATGACAAGCATGTTCATTGGATCCTTATCTAAATCAGTGGTGATGTGTTCTATATTTGTTATTGTTTTTCCCTCTGTTATACATCATGTTTCATATTCCTTGATAAGAATCAGTAATTTTAGCTTAGGATATACTGTTGCAAGTACCCTAATGCTTCATGCACTCTCTTATCTTTATGTTTTCTGCTAATTGTGTATCTAAGAACAACTTCAACATAATTTAACCAGTATAGAAGTTGGTTTTTCCATGCTGACTGATGTATGAATTTAGAGTTTGTTTCTTAGATGTTCTTGTTTGGTTCAGCTGAAAGAATTAGGAAACTGGGAGATTTAGAGTTAGCTCTGTTCCACTAGGTTCCTTTTCCAACAGTTAGTCTTTCTAAGGTCCCTTTGAGTTGAATGTAAAAAGTAGAGAAGGTTAAAAGTCTTTCTCTGATCTTAGATTTCACTCTGTGTTAAATTTAAATGTTTTCTGTTGTTTGAAAGTAGTCAGGAGGACTTCTGGATTGTTGTCTTCAGAGTTAGCCTCATTAGGAGTTTGATCATAGATGGTTCAAGGCATGCCCTGTCCCTAGACTTACTCCGAAGTGGTCACCTTGGAAGGTTTTCCTTGTCATTCTCACTCATTTCCTTATTGTTTCATCCCATACTATCATCTTAAGAGATCCTCTGATATAGATGATTAGCCCATTGAAAGCCTTGGATATTTGAATTGCAAGTAAACCCTTTTATGACCCCATTGCCCAATGGTCTTGTGTTTTCTTTGAATTATCTACCCATTGCCAAAAATTCCTTCTCTACTCATTCCTTTACCTTACATTGAACCCTTCTTTCATGTTTCCCAACCAAACAAAAAAAATCAAAAAACTTTGTGCTCTATAACTAGCCTAACACCTTAAATTGAACATCAAAGACATACATTTCTTTGCCTTTACAGAGAGATCCCTCTCTGGATCCAGGAGGGCTAGATCCTGAGATCCAAAAGTGGTTTGATGTTGTCTTTTCATTTGGTAGTGCCAAATCTTCCAAATCACAGGAACCACAACAGGGTTAAGCCCAAAAAGGGCCTAAGGCCTAATACTTTGAAATGATCGGAATAAGGCTAAAAAGTGGGTTTCTGGGCCTTTTTTGAGATTATGATAAGTATAAAAAAGGGGTTTTAAACCATTATAAAGGATTTTTATAAGGTTTATAGGGGTTTTCATGGGAAAATGAAGGGAAGAAGGGATTTTCAGAGGAAGAAATGATGAGTTAGGATTAGTGAAAATGACTGAAAATTTGGTGAAATGAGCTTATGAGATGATGGAAAATAGCTTTGAAACATATTATTTTATATCAGTAGGATAACTTGGAGGATCTTAGTAAATATTTAAGTGGAGTGATTCTTTGAAAAATGATGAAGACAGTGGGCTTCCAAGAACTCACAATTTTTTCATAAAAAAATGTTTCTTGAAAGCCTGAGAATCTTTTTAGCCATCATGAGATATAACAAAATTTATAGATGGCTAACACATTCCTCGCCCCTTAGCTTATTCCTTTTGAACGTGGTGAACTTAGAGAACCTCATATGGTACGATGGGTTGCATTGATGGTCAGCCATGGTGGTGATGATAGTATGGTTGATGCAGGAGAATTCTTCGAAATTTATAAGACCCATGAGTCTTATTTCATATTTACTAAAGGGAGTGGGTTACCTTAATCAATTTATTTGTTTTCTTAAACTTAGTTGAGTTTGAAGAAATTTAATTGTAATTTAATTAAATGAGAATATCTTGTGAGATATAGAAATCTAGGGATGAGTGAGAAATCCAAGGAATAGTGAGGATTTGAGGGATTTCAAGTCTAAATTAGGAATTGGTTGAGTGATTTATGTAGAGGATCACGGATTGGAGTAATCCATAATTATCTAAATATCTTTATAAGAGTAAGTCTATATAGATGAGAAGAGTCAGAGAGGATGAGAGTTAGATAGAAGATTAAAGGAATTTGATTATAAGCCTATGAGCTTTGACAGAAAGGAAGAGAAAAGGCCATGTAAAGGCATATCAGGCCAAATGATGACCGTAAGAAGGGTTTGATTGTATTTTTACAGTTAATGATTAAGGAATATTTGATTGCAGTGTGATTTTTTTTGTTCTGCTATGCATTGAGAAATCTGTGTATCGTTAACTAAGGTTCTGTATAGTAAAATCCCTAATTGAATGAGCTTGATGTATGAATGGATGATTTAATCTAGTTGATTTAGTCTGAGCAAGTGGATCAACGCGTAGAGAAAAGGTGGATGGATTAAATCCATCTTGATGTTTAAAGCTTTTGGAATTAGGTGGAGACCGAAATCCAGTGTAATTCTGTGTTGGATCAATCCCAAAAAGAAGGGATCTCAACAAAGAGGTCTTCGATTAACCTGAGGGTTAAATTCCTATTCAACTTCATACACAAACATATGATTTGATTTTGGAACCATACGTTTCGGAACCCTGCAAGGAACCGTGAGATCTAGCGGAAGGAGTGGAACGAGGAAGCAAGTTCGGTGACATGGTGGAATTATGTGTGGTTGGAACTCTAACTCGATTTTAAGATCGAAACTAAGAAGTGACTTTGAGACAAGCAGAAGTATGACATAATGTTGTGCAGTAATCGTGAGTCAATTTGGAACGATGAATTGAGATTGGAACTCTAAGGCGAGTATCACGACGGAAAACCTAAGGTGGTTTTCTTCAATCGATAAATGCTTATCGCATCGATTTGAGGCAGTAAATGGTAAAGTGAATTTCAGTGTGATGGAATGAGACCTTGACATGTCGTGTCCAAAATAAATGGAAAACTACCTATTTTTCACACTTTTAAATTCGTTATCGCTCACACAATTTGGTACGCGATAAAGTGATAGCCGTAGGATCAATTACTGAATTAACGATGGAGATGTCAGTGTTATTTTGTATTTGGAAAATTAATAAGTTTGCAATGTTGTTATATGGTTAATGATATGAGGAATTACATATTTATGTGATGGAATTATGTAAGGATCCTAATCTGGAGAAGTGAAATAAGCCAAAATCGCAATTATTCAATAATGTGATGGAGTGGTTCGATGATTTGTGATGGTCAGAGTTTTAAAAAGTGCGGCATGTGATGAATTTGGGTGTTGGGATTAAAATTTGCGATGACCGATAGTGTGATTCGATAAGAACTTGACCTTGGTTAATGAGAAGGGTCATGTACTGAGATGGTATGGAAGCAAAGAAAGCTAAAAGGTAAGTGAAGTGTTAAAATAAAAGCGATCATAAAATAAAGTAATGTTATGGGCGTTCACGCTGAGAGGCCCCACAAGTCGTGGGGAAAAGTTTGCAGAATATATATTCTACCATGTGGTTTCGTTTAATAAAATTAATTGAAACCATTTTAATGTTTTTTCATTTGAATTATATACTCTATAAAGAGTACAGTCCTGGGGAGAGCAGGGTTATCAGTTATCTCCGCATGGAAATTTGGGTTTGCTATTTAGCCTTGAGTAATTTGTGGTATCAGAGCTAGATTAATGCTCTGTGGAGTTGTGAAGTTGATTGAAAGATTGAATTTTATTTGCAGCACATATATAATTTAGATTGTAATGGATTCGATACATAAGAAGAACAAGACACAAGAGATTGTATGCAAAGAGGAATTCTGAGATATTGCAGGCTTGAGAAAGATAGGATCAGGTAAAATCTTTGCAAAAATTTAATGAGGTGATGAAAGCATCAATAGAAGTTTCAGCCAAGTAGTTGTGACAAAGAAATGAATGAAAAAATGGCAACAGAAATGTTGTAATAAATTAAAATTAATATGGATGTACTCAACAAGAAAAGGAATTTAATTTAAAGAAGAACTGAAGTGTAGACAGTGAAAAGTAAAATAGCATGTGTATTATCCAAGCCAGTGGAAGCTCAAAGAGATAAATCATTTAAATATCTCTTAGGTATGAGTTATATTTTAATGTTTGTTTTGAATTGTTTTTATGAGGAAATGAATGATAGCAGCAACACACAATAGAAAATTGCGTAAAGAGAGAGAAGAGTTGTTTTAGTGACAGTGAACCTAAATATTCCAGCTAAAAGTTGGACAGGGAGAACAACTGAAGTGTTCTCAAGAGAAGGTGAGTGGAAGATATAAGCCTATAGAGAGCAGAAGAGAGTGCGCAAGAGGTTCCAGAGATAGAGAACCAGTGCTTGCCAAAAGACCAAGTCCAGAGAAGGGATTGGTGAGGTAAGTGGCAGCAAGGAGGACTTGCTATTGCAAAGGCTGAGTGAAGATCATAGTGAGTGAGGAGCTTATAGAGATGAAGGAGAAAGTGACTGTTGATAGTCATAACAGGGGTTCAGAGAGAAGCCACAATGGAAGAAATAAAAATGCCAAGGAAAATGGAAAAGGAAAGGAAATGAGTCAAGAGGTATTTGACAGAGAAATTACAAAAATAAAAGTAAGTATTGACACAATAATAATGCTACTAGTAAAGTGTGAGAAGAGCCAATTTTATGGTTGGACTATGAAAATAAAGAAGATAAAGTGGAAGTTGTTGCAGAAACAGATAAAGAGGAGAATGTACATCATATTAAGAGTGGAACTCATAACAGTTGAGTTAGAGATGGAAGATGATTATTATAGGCCTGAGCAAGAAAATTACCTTGTTGAGGAAGGAATAATTGATGAATTTCTAAACTGTTGGACAAGTTCGAATCAGTAGAAATATGTGATGATTGAGACATCAAAGAAAGAGGAGTCTAGTATTTTTTACACTGATGATTCTTGTATGTATGCAGGTGATGAATGATATTTACAGAATATGTTTATGTAGGTTGCTGAAGAAATGAAGATGTTAGAAGAGATGGTTATAATGGAGCAGTTCTTGATTGAACATGTGTTCAAAGACACTAAAGAAGAGAAAATGTTGAAAACTACCATGAAAGATGGAGGTGATGAATCTAGTGACATTTGGTAAAGGAATGACAAATATTCTGAAGATGAAAGAAAATTGTAGATTGCAAGAGAAGATGTAGGAAAGAGGTATGAACATAGCCTTGTGACAAGATCAAACAAGAGTATATGTGCAGTACAAACACTTGAGGTAATGGGATTATCTCTTCAATTTTTATTATGAACCTGTATTGATATTTAATGGAAAAGAAATTGTCTTGGAAAGACATAGTGGAGCATTTATGGAAAGGAATCTTACTAAATATTGTACTATGGAAGATACTAGAATAGAGATTTATAAAGAGAATTCAGTCCAAGGAGGTATAGTTACTCCAGAAAAGGCTATGAAGAGGAGAGGAAAATAAGGCAGCCAAGAACTTAAGAATAGGTTGGAAGAGACTGGGGCACAACAGAAATTTGAAGACAGTGTTACTTGTACAACTTGTAAAAAGAGTAAAGGTAAGTGTAATAAAAAAACTGGAAATAGACAGGCAACCTCAGAGGATGAATGCAAGGATGCTTTCATGAATGATGCATTTGCAGTGAGCTATAAAGGGTTTCAATGGAAAATGATATTCATGGTGTTGACAATAATTTTTATTGTAAAAGGAACTTTATCATGGAAAGAAAAAAATGTTGCATATGATTTTGTTTCATGTAAAGAAACAAAGAGAATTAGAGAGTGGCGGATTTTGATTGAAAAGGAAGAGAAATGGAAAAATAAAATTGGTGATTTACAGATTTGTAAAGGAGAATATGGAAGAATGAAAAGAATTATGAAAGGAAGGAAGGCTAAAGAGAAGAGCAGATAACATAATTTTGAATTAAGACAAAATTCAGTGCAAAGTGAAGACAAAGAGGACTTTTCGAAGACAAGGCAACATGAAGAAGGATATGACAAGTATGATATGTCATATGGACATCAAGAGGATGACAAATCAGAGAAATTATGGAATAGGATTGATGGAAAATATAATGCATTTTCTGATTTTGAATTATTAATTATTGAATGTTTATTCCAGGATGAAGAACAAACTGCTCTTGGAAAAATGTTTGTTCATGCAAACATGAAGAAGTATGTAAATGCTGGAAAAGAGGAAAGTCAATTTTCCTTATGGGAACAAGAAGATGATAGTAAGCAGTTAGTTGTCTCAAAATTTCAGGATGAAGGAAGGAGAGTTGGTATAGCTCTTATACAAATCAGCGCAAAAGAGGAAGAAGGTTGCAGATGATGTAAAAATACAGTTCACAGACAGATTTTGTTTTATATCCAAATAAGGTTTGAATGTCAAGAGTTTGTTTTAAATTTTCAATTGAAACTTGGGATGAACGAGAATATGGAAGCAATTGAACAAATTTCAATAACTGAATTATTTTCAGCTGATGAACAATATGTGGTTGAAAGGTTATATGTTCTTGTATCAAACAAGAAGCAATATTATTTTGAGATTGAGAGGATTCTAATTAAATTGTTGGATAGGTGGATGATGGAAATTACAAATATGATAAGCCAGGTACAAGACAATGGAGAATACATAAATTTGGAGTTCAATTTTATTGAGATGATGATAAGACTGTAGCAAACAAAGGAACATGAATTTATGTTGTTTGAGGAGTTATTTATGTAGTATAACAGCATCCAAACATTATGCAGAGGAGATAATCATGACAACAGAGTAAAAAGACATCAACAATACAGGGTTTGGCATGCAGGAGAAAGACAGAAGGCAGTAAATGCACCTGCAATTGAAAGAGGATAGACAGCCAGTTGGAAGATTAAATTTGATGAAATTTATAGCAAAAGCAGTTGGGTAACTCATGAACAGGAGTCCATGAATTTTTTTAAATTGGGGAGTTTGATGCAGGAAAATTATTCAAAACTTATAAGACCCATGAGTCTTATTTCATATTTACTAAAGGGTGTGGGTTACCTTAATCAATTTATTTATTTTCTTAAACTTAGTTTAGTTTGAATAAATTTAATTTTAATTTAATTAAATGAGAATATCTTGTGAGATATAGAAATCTAGGGATGAGTGAGAAATCCAAGGAATAGTGAGGATTTGAGGGATTTCAAGTCTAAATTAGGAATTGGTTTAGTGATTTATGTAAAGGACCATGGATTGGAGTAGTCAATAATTATGTAAATATCTTTATAAGAGTAAGCCTGTATAGATGAGAAGAGACAATGAGGACGAGAGTTAGATAGATGATTAAAGGAATTTGATTGTAAGCCTATGAGCTTTGACAGGAAGGAAGAGAAAAGGCCATGTAAGGGCATATCAGGCCAAATCTTGACTGTAAGAAGGGTTTGATTTTATTTGTACAATTCATGATTAATGAATATTTGATTGCAGTGTGATTTTTTTTGTTCTGTTATGCATTGAGAAATATGTAAGGTTCTGTGTAGTAAAATCCCCAATCGAACGAGCCTGATGTATGAATGGTTGATTGAATCTAGTTGATTAAGTATGAGCAAGTGGATCAACGCATAGAGGAAAGGTGGATGGATTAAATCCATCTTGATGTTTAAAGCTTGTGGAATTAGGTGGAGATCGAAATCCAGTGTAATTATGCATTGGATCAATCCCAAAAGGAATGGATCTCAACAAAGAGGTCTTAGATTAACCTGAGGGTTAAATGCATATTCAATTTCGTACACAAACATATGATTTGATTCTGGAACCATATGTTTTAGAACCCTGAATTTTGCAAGGAACTGTGAGATCCAGCGGAAGGAGTGGAACCAGGAAGCAGGTTCGGTGACATGGTGGAATTATGAGTGGTTGGAACTCTGACTTGATTTCAAGATCGAAACCGAGAAGTGACTTTGAGACAAGCATAATTATGATGGAATGCTGTGCAGTAATCGTGAGTCAATGCGGAGCGGTGAATTGAGATTGGAACTCTGAGGCGAGTATCATGATTCACAGCGGAAAACCTACGGTGGTTTTCTTCAATCGATAAATGCTTATCGCATAGATCTGAGGCAGTAAGTGGTAAAGTTAATTTCAGTGCGATGGAATGAGACCTTGACACGTCACGTCTAGTAGAAATGGAAAACTACCTATTTCGCACAATTTTAAATTTGTTATCCCTCACGCAATTTGGTACGAGATAAATTGATAGCCGTAGGATCAATTACTGAATTAACGATGGAGATTTCAGTGTTATTTTGTATTTGGAAAACGAATAAGTTTGCAATGCTATTATATGCTTAATGCTATGAGGAATTATATATTGATGTGATGTAAATCTACAAGTATCCTAATTCGGGGAAGTGTGATAAGCCAAAACCATAATGAGTCAATAGTGTGATGGAGTGGTTCGGTAATTTTTGATGGTCATAGTTTTAAATAGTGCGACATGTGATGAAGCTAGGTGTTGCGATTAAAATTTTCAATGACCGATAGTGTGATGCAATAAGAACTTGACCTCGGTTAATGAGAATGGCCATGTAATGAGATGATATGGAAGCAAGGAAAGGTAAAAGGTAAGTGAAGTGTTAAAATAAAAGCGATCATAAAATAAAGTTATGTTATGGGTGTTCACGCAGAGAGGCCCCACAAGCTATGGGGAAAATTTTGCGGAATATATCTTTCACCATGTGGTTTCGTTTAATAAATTTAGTTGAAACCATTGTAATGTTTTTTCATTTAAATTATATACTCTATAAAGAATACAGTCCTCGAGGGAGAAGGGTTATCAGTTATCTCCACATGGAAATTTGGGTTAGCTATTTGGCCTTGCATCAACGATGGTTCGGTTTACTCCTGTGTATTTTATGTGGCTACAGAACCAAATCTTCACAATTGAATATTTCCCATATGTGGGTATAGACTTTAGAGGTGATCCCGAGGTGTCCTTACCTCCAGGGGCACAATGGGCTGAATTAGGTAAGCGAATCATTTTGATGTGTTTTAACTCTAATTTTATTTGTTTTCTAAATCATCCAATACTGATAAAAAAAAATTAAATGTAGATGTTGGTCCATGACTGTTGAGGAGGTAAATCCCCTCTGCGGACAGAGGCGATCTCTACTAGCCCAGTAGGGGTCTAGCAACAATCAGAAATGTTACGACGCAAGTTCCTAGTTACGAATGAAAAGACTAGGGATAGAAGCCTACCTGGATTCCAATGCTATGATCTGAAGAAGAGAGCGTTCCCATTCCTCAGCCTCGGCAGATCACGATCCTCCAACGATCTCCGTGGGTGGACACCTGCACATGCAAGAAACAAACAGATACAAGCATAAAATCCGGCATACGTAACTCAATATCAGTCAGAAAGGATACTACTCATATTAACATCATTGAAACATAGTGGAACCATAATCGTAATCATTCATTAAATAACGATCGAAAGAGATTACAACCAAAGTTCTGACGTCGTGGTCTCCTTCGGATGGGTCTCCAGTCGTTCACGTCTCGCAAAGCTCGCTAGGGAAAGGGAAAACCTCTCCTGAGTCTCTCGACAATAGTCTCCTTACTTGAGTCGGCCTTAAGGGAGGAAAGAGGGCTCTTACAGCACAAAAGGCTCTTGGGAATTTGGAGATTCAAAGCTTAGGCACTTCAAGACTAGCTTGCCATGGAATTGAGCAGGCTTTTATAGATGGGGAAGGAGGGAGTTGGGATCCCTATTATTGTGGGATTGGCCCTATCAACAAGGAAGGTTCCATGGGAGGTGGCAAAACCACTTCCTTTCCATAGAACTCCCGCAGCCAAACCTCCCAACTCAAGATAGGCAATGGTTTCTGAGTTTGTTGAAACTCAACTTCCGCCATCTTTATTTAAAAAACATTCCTCAAATTGGGTGGCGCGATTACTGCTCTGGGACAGAGCGCCAGTTGGCGCGACCTCTTTGCAGGATTTTCCCCATTGGCGCGAGTGCTGAACTGTCTGCCCGCGCCAATGCAAAAAGGGATGTTTTTCATGATTTTTGCAAGGAGATGTCCTTAGGGAAAATGAAGCTCATGCTTAGAGGAATGCATTGATGATGTTTTCAAGGCATGACAATGTTCACAGGTCACAAAATGGGTCCTCCATTGTGCGGGACGGGGAATGGTAGGGACGGTGACAAATTACTGTGTAACAGATGCCCCCTAAAGTATGAGGCCCGAGAAAGAGAGGGGTGAAATGCTTTACGAGAACATGTTCAACTGAAGGCCCGCCGTCGGAAAACCTGCGCAGAAAATACAACTGATATCTCAAGTACATGATGTATATGTGGTATGGGCGCAGCCATCCAAAACAGAGTACACTATAATCTGGATCCAGGGTATGGGCGCAGCCATCCAGCGAGGATCAAATAAATAGACTCAGGTATGGTCGCAGCCATCCAATCAATGAGTCATATACATAATGATAATAATCCACAATCGCAGCCTGGATTACAACAGACACAATCCAGGGTCTTGCGCTCCATCTCGACCCAAACAAAGTACAAGTTCGAGCATGTGAATATGTGAGCTGAAGTCGAACATGCAGGAACATCGTCTGATTACCAGCCAATGATGAAAGTTGTTAACAGACGCGAGAGGAACCACCAATGATGACAATGGCTCTCAAGGTACTACAGGTACAATCTACGGCGTGTGAATCAATGGGTTGGCATCGAACACCCGCAGAATCACTCGATCGGAGGCCAATGATGAAAACCTCACGTCGAATGCGACGAACCTGCCATTGAGGCATGCAGGCTCCAAGGTACCATAAAGGAGTCTCTAGATCAACTTCCTGGATAATGAGCTGAAGTCGACAAGAAGTGACCTTGATCGAAGGTGGGCCATAATGTTTCCCACATCATCGACACGAGACAAAGGAACATGATGTTTTTGTTGTGAATCAGGATCGTATGAGAATCAGAGGAAGGTTGATATTTGCAGAGGCCAACTTCTCTTGAACATATAAACGGCACGACAGTGGACTTGGCAGTATTTGACATCAACGGATCAGAGGTCATGGTGACAAGGCAATGAGCAGAGGAGAGGTCAAAAGGGATTATCCAAACCCACGGAGGCAAAGTGAAAAAATGAGATGAGATGTCCCCAACCCGACACGAATGCAGACAAGTGCCATGTTCAAGAGCGACATACTGCCGACGACAACGACGATGGTTCCATTTTTTCCCCCACCATTTCTGGCGAGTACCCCAATTATTTTTAATAACAAGCTTGAAGGGGATAGCATATGCTTGCAATATAAGTCCGCCCTTCGGGCGAATCCATCCTAGTGCATTTAACGAGTCCTAGGAAGGAGAAACTCGGAGAACGTCATTTCGACGGAATCCAATGTCATCAGGGTTTAACGAGTCCGACAAAGGAAGAACTCGGCGTCTTTTCATGTTTAGAGAGTTTGAAAAGACAGCGGAAAAGAAAACTCCACAGGTCCCTTTTCGTAAATAGTTCCCCAGATCCGAAAAGGTAGAAAACAATATCCGGGAAAACCTCCTAGTCGCGATAGGCTAGGGTATTCTTTTTTCGTAATCAATCCATCCCAGCCCGAAAAAGGGTTAAACTTATACTGGGTGGATGTCGATTCGTGTCCATTTTAACGAGATCGAAACGACAAGGGCCTCGACAATCTTTTCATGTTTAGAGAGTCAGAAAAGAGCTGAAAGATGACTCCAAAGTGACTTTTTCGTGTATTTACCGAGTCCGAAAAAGTATAAAATACAACTCGTTTCCATCATTAAAGTCGTAAAAACCTGCTGCTGCACATACCAAGCAAGCGTAAAATCCATTTTCGACATAACATATAAAAATATTCGATAAAAATGACTTTTTACAACTCATTTCATGTCAAAAAGTTATAAATATGTCAAATTGGTAAAAATAAAATTACATTTACTATTTACCTTGGTAAAAAGCAACAGTGGTCCATTTGGAGCAGAAACTTCTGACGGTGATTGCGACAAATCCAGTTGGCCATTCAGCTTCTCGTCTGTCACAGGTAAGAGGCGCTCCCTTGCTCTTCATTTTCATCCAAATTTTAATAGTTTTACCCTGTAAATTAGTTTTCTAGAGCCATTTTTTGAAAATTTAGGGCCGGGCTCATTGGCGCGGGTATCGGGCACGGACCCGCGCCAATGAGCTCTTTTATACAAAGGGCCCGCGCCAGCAGCCGAACCTAGAAATACGCCTAAAATTTCGACATTTAGACCAAATTGTATGGAATTTGAGACTCATCAGAGACCTAACTAAGGGTTAATGACCATATGAATGCAGGTAGTCAATCAAAATGGCAATTGAATGGAAAGAACGAGAACATGGAGAAGAGGATGAACAAGCCATGCAAAGTCAAGCTTGCATGAATGCACTTAGAAACTGTGGACTGAAAAAGTTCTTCCTCACACCGTGTTTACGAGCTCAGCCCGAGCTCCTCCAGTATTTAATCAGTATCTGGGATGAACGTGACCAGGTGCTCAGGTTACGAGACCAGGTATTAGAGCTGGAGGTTTCCGATGTTTATTTTATCACTGGATTGTCTCGCAGAGGTCCGATCCCGGTGTTGACTGGAAGCAGACCATCTGGGGAAAAGATGGAAGAAGTGATGGCACGAGTGTGCCAAGGAGCTCAAACAGGATCAGGTAGCAAGAAAGTGGATATCCACACTATCCCTGATCTGGAATTGAGAGTGGTTCTCCATACCATCACGCGGGCTGCTGGGTTGCAGGCACCGCACGAGGCCACAAAGGCCCAACTCCTGCTAGCTTCAGAATGCATGAGTCCCCTGCTGTTCGACTGGGCAACAACAGTAACAATTAATATGAAAAGGCAGCTCACGAAATGCAAACAGGGTAAACTGAAACAATTCGGTTATGGTTCCATCTTGGTATCATTCATTCTGGAACGTTTACCAATCTTCCAGGGCCAAGGGGCCGTAGTAGTAGACCCGATACCACGAGAGCCAAGAATGGCTCGCTGGGCAGCATTGATGCCCAGATCTGGAGGCGGTCAACAGATGTCCTGGAGGCCGGAGTTCTTTAGGTGGTTACGGCGCCAGCTGATTGTCGTGGAAGACTGGCCCTATGCAGGAACTGACTTTACCGGGGACCCAGATCTCCCACTACCAGAAGGAGACGACTGGGACGAGGAGTTGGGTAAGACCTCATGTTTTTTGATTTTATGTTTATATGTTTTTTTTGTTAATACACATTCGTCTTAACACATTTTACATATGCATGCAGATGTGGGACCTGAGAGACCAGCTGGGATGTCTCCAATCTCACAGAGGACACAACTCGCCCCTGATCCTCAGGGAGAGGGCACCGGAGGAGAGGAGCTGATCCAGAATCTCGAGGGCATTGCCCATGGGATCCCAGACTATGCTCGGCTGGCAGACGTACCGATGGCATACCAGCGCCACACGGTGGGAGTTCCGAGTCGGATCCACCGAATCCTGAGACGCTTAGTGCGTGCAGTCACGTGCTATCATGAGCACCATGCGAATTAGCTCTTAGGATTTATACCACACCTATTTTTTTAGAGACGTATCGTCTCTGGATGTATTTAAGATGACTATGTATATTTTTGAATTTTATGTGACACACTCTATGTAAACATTTCGATATCTATATATATACATATCTATTTCTGGATGGATCTTTCTTTACATGTGATGATGATTTATAAATTGCGCAAATGTCTATCTAATACCAAATTTTCTACTGCATCTGTTAGTGTATTCAAATGCCTGGGTATATGATGATATGTAATGTAGTCAAAATTCCTTTCCAGTAATCGAATACGCAGATACAGACGTAAGATGGATGGGTTCCTTACCGAATAGTGTCCGTTCAGTTGTAACACTACAAGTTGTGAATCTAGATACACGAGCAATTCACGGATACCAAGGTTTACCGCCTCGGTTAATAATTCTAACACAACACTATATTCCGCGATGTTGTTCGTGGTACGTCCTAGACACACTCCTTGCAGGTCAATCAACTCACCAGCAGGATCATAGATTACCCAGGCTGCTGAAGACAGATTCCTGGTACTGCGGGAGGCACCATCCACGAAACCGACAAATGGATGAAAAGACATCTGCACAACCAGGAAGACCCGATCAGCAGAAAGATGTTTACAAAGCACACCACACAATACATGCACACAAATGAAAATCACACACCTATGTACACACACCACACCAAGAAATCACTTCAGGCGTAGTACTTTTTAAGGTACAGCCCATTTCTGGGCTGCGCCAGCGGAACTCCTTCATAATCTATAAGCTCGTAGGCCCCATTTTTCAAAACGTGCTTTACTATATAGGGCCCGTGCCACATAGGCTGGAGCTTACCGGCTCCAAGCTTATCATGCGCTTGATCGTACAGGAGGACGAGGTCTCCTTCGATAAAAGAACGGGGAGAAACAGATTGATCAAAATGAGTTTTGACCCTCTTCTTTTGTGCTTCGATAATCAAAGCAGCCAGACGACGGGTTTCATCTAACCGTTCCAGGTACAGAAGACGTTCTTCCTCGGCAGAAGTACCAGGTAGAAGCTCCACGGCTAATTTCAATGAAGGAATTTCACATTCAACCGGCAGAGTGGCTTCCAGACCGTACACCAATTGAAATGGTGTGAATCCAGTTGCACTCTTAGCAGATGTTCGGTATGTCCAGAGAGCTGAGAACAGTTGGAGATGCCAATTGGATTTATGAATACCAACTGTTCGCTAAAGCATAGTGACCAAAACCTTGTTCACTGCTTCAACCTGACCATTCGCTTGAGGGTAGTATGGTGTTGAGTTGTCGTGACGCAAACCCAACGTTGAAGTCAGCTCCGCCATCATGTAATCTCGGAAATGAGTACCGTGATCAGTGACGATGGCTTGAGGAACCCCGAACCGTGCGATAACATGGTTGAATATAAATTGAGCAGCCATTTTCCCGTCAGCAGCTAGTGTAGGCATCGCCTCGGCCCACTTAGTGAAGTAGTCGACGGCGACAATGATATACGCATGCCCCCCGGCCGAGTGAGGGTTACACGTCATAAAATCCATGCCCCATTTCGCAAAAGGGCTGACGGTAATAACGGGATGCAATGGCAACGGCGGCGCGCGCATCTTGCACTGAAAAATCTGGCATGGATGACATTTACGGACTGCAGTGATACAATCCTTGAATATGGAAGGCCAGAAATAACCTGCTCGCAGAATCTTCTGGGCAGTAGCATACCCGGACATATGTCCGCCACAGGCGCCACTGTGGCAGTCATTTAAGACCTTCTCAGCCTCTTCCAAGGTTAGGCATCGTCGGAGCACCGAATCTACTCCAACGCGATATAAGGTGTCTCCTACTATACGGTAGGGTTGGGACTGGTGCCGAATCCGACGGCGGGCAGCTTTATCCAACTCAGACTGAAATGTTGAGGTCTGAAGATACACTATGATGTCACCGTACCAAGGATCACGAGTACTGATGAGGAAAAGCGTTTCGTCCGGTATATGGTCTTCAGAGTGTGAGGGAACAGAGTCTGTAGGGAGAGAGAAAATCAAATCCGCGAAGACCAGTGATTTAGTTGACTTAGCAGTGGTAAACTCCAAGTCAAACTCCTGCAGGATCACAATCCATTTGGAGTACTTGCCCCCCAGTAATTGTCTAGAAAGAATATACGTCATAGGGTTGCAGTCTGAAACCACTGTTATCGTGCGCAAAAGGATGTAATGGCGAAAGCGTTGTACAACGTGTACTGCTGCTAAAGCCAATTTCTCGACATGTGCATAACGTGTTTCCGGGTCGAGAAGGTTCCGAGACAGGTAATAAACGACATGTTCATCACCGTGATCGTCATCCTGCACCAAGACCATGGCTATGGTGCTAAATGCAGCGGCTAGATATAAAGTGAAGTCGCGGTGGTAGTCCGGAGGACGAAGCAACGGAGCATTGACTAGCAACGTCTTCAGCTTCTCAAAGGATTCCTAAGAAATTTTGTCCCAGTGAAAGGGAACGTTCTGCTTTAACAAACGAGTGAATCCTTTGGCCACCTCGGCATAATTCGGGATAAAGCGCCGAAGAAAATTCGCTTTCCCTTGCAGACTCTGTAACTGATACAGGGAAGAGGGTGATGGGAGATTTACGATGGCCTCGACCTTTAAAGGGTCAAGGCGAATTCCGTCTTTCGAGACTATGAATCCTAAAAGATGGCCAGAATCAACGCAGAAGACGCATTTATGAGGATTGAGCCTGATATTGTAGCGTCTGCAACGAAGAAAGATCTGGCGGAGATGCTCAGGATGGTCCTCTCGCTTACCCGAGTGGGCTGGAAAGTCGTCCAGATAAGGCTGAACGATATGACGAATGTCATGAAAAGCGTAGGACATCGCACGCTGAAACGTGGCTCCAGCATTCTTTAAGCCGAACGGGAGTTTTTTGTACGCGAAAGTGCCCCACGGACAGATGAATGTGGTCTTATGTTGATCCTCAGGTGCGATATTGATTTGGTTATATCCTGAGAAACCATCCATTAAGGAATAGATCTCACTCCCAGCACATTCGTCGATGATCTGGTCGATAAACGGAGTGGGATAATTATCCTTTGGACAGGCGCGATTGATGTCGCGATAATCCACACAGACTCGAATTGTACCCTGCTTTTTATCGACAGGGACAATGTTGGACACCCATTCTATAAGGGGGATGGGATAAATAAAACCCGCGTTCAGAAGTTTTTCAACTTCTGCCTTGATAGCGGCGGCTTTCCGAGGATGCATGGGACGTAAGCGTTGGCGCACGGGTTTCGCACCTGGATAGGTTGGAATCTCGTGCACTACAATACTAGGATCAATCCCCGGCATTTCCTCGTAAGACCATGCGAAAAAATCTCTGAATTCTTTGAAAAGCTCAGTATAGACTTGAATCTCATCGGGAGAACAAGTCACACCCACATGAATATTCTCAACAATCCCCGGTTTAACGGAGATGTTGATTGGAACATTTTGAGTAATGTTACTTAGATTACCCTCCGAAAAAACCTCATGCATCAAGATCGGTGTTTGAAGAGGAGGGGAAGGAACCTGAGTAGCATAACGCTCCAGACAATCAGTCATTGCCCCCAAGCTAGGCATAAACGAGGAGCGATGATGTCCATCGCCCCAAGGCAGTTCCTCAAGAGACATAGTTTCAATGATAGCCTCATCGGAAAGAAAAGTCTCTCTGAGAGGATCAGGCGAATCAGCCTGACCAAGCCAGGGGGATTGGGAGTAGACGTCGAGAGCCATGCTCAAAGGAGCATGCTGAGGAGGCGGAGGATCCGATGCCGCAACAATCTCACAGTAGCTGATCTCTACTGGCGTTAAAGGCATGGATTCTCCAAACTCATATACCTGCTCAGGTGTAGGAATAAGCCAGGGGTCATCAGACCTGGACAACATGTTGACTTGAGCGGTATGCGGTGGTGGTGTAGGAAATATACCCATGAGGACTGGGTCTTTGAAGAGACCAGGTCCTACACTGTCTGGGGGATTCGGAATTTGATCCACGTATGGCACGTTGTTCTCAGAGGAAGAGGTGAAAAATGACAACTGATCCACCGTGACAATCTTGCCCTCATGAGGGAACTTAATGAATCGAAAGACGGTGGACGGCACGCAGAGCATGGCATGGGTCCAGCTGCGGCCAAGAAGTATATTGTAGTTGAGTTTAGCATCAACCACTTCCACTTCTACGTTGACAGTTTTTCCCTGTAATGTGATCGCGAGACTCTCGAGAACGCCTAGGGGTTTAGATTCCCGACCATCAAATGCCTCAAGGGCATTGGGAGATGACGACAAGGCTGGAGAGTCGATGGCCTTCCAGCAAGCGGAGGACATAACGCAGGTAGATGCACCCTCATCTACGATGGCCCTATGAATGTTCAGACCGTTAATCCCGACTTGAATGACCAAAGCGATTTGATGTGGAAGTCGGGGAGTAAAATTCTCCAGATCGAAGGTGAGAAGGCTCGAGTCGGCGGGATCTATGCCCCCGATTGCAGACAGTAATGCCTTCTGTTGTGAAGGAAAACTTTGAAGAACCTCAAGTGCGGACATAGCACATGGCGCCTGTGCCAGATCCTCAACAATGTTGTAATGTTGAGCGGCACGAGCATTTGGATTATAAGAAGATCTTCGAAGGACACCTTTGGGAGGTGGCTTCACAACGGGTTCCAGAGAAGGCTTCTCGATTTCCAATGGACCGAAGACAGGTGGGGGAGGCGGCCCATCCGCAACTGCCTTCCCGGGTGCCTGTCGCGGTTCATTGTAATCCTTCGACCGTGTAGCGACAGAGATAGGTGCAACACTCTTCAGCATGAAAACCTGAGACCCAAACAGTGCAGATGGTGATGCCTGTTCGACCATCTGGGTCTGCTGAGATGGAAATGGCTCTTTCAAAACAGCCGGAGTCCCTTTAGGGCCTTTAAGAAGTTGACTAACCTCGGATCGTCGTGGAAAATCCTTAGTATAATGGTCCTCTTCACAGATGAGGCAAGGGTACTTCGGTTTACGCTGGGAGCCATCCTCAGTACGAGACTTAGATTCTGGTTTCGGGGCATCAGATTTTGATTTGCCTTTGCCCTTCTTCTTCCCCTTGGAGGATTTGTCCGCAGGATTGGCCTGAACGGCATTCACCTCCGCAGTTTTACCAGAATCAGATGGGGCGGGATTGGCAGAGGTATTGTTGGAAGAATTAGCCTTCTGCTTCCCATTTGAAGACTTTTTCGAATTTTGAGAGACAAAACCAATGACACCATCCACCGCAGGGGTGGGCGGGGCCTTAGTGGTTCCGGGCCATGGAGCATCAGTCAAGATGTCATAAAGCGTGCCAGACTGTGAATAGACAAGATCCAGGTACTGGGCACGCGCGATGGCTTGCTCCTCAGTCACGCACGCTCCCATCGCGATATCCTGAGCGATTTTATTCACAAAGGAGGTGGTGAACCAGTGAGTCAATATCTGATCAGGTATGTGAAACTTGATCAGTCGACGACGGCGTCGCCACTCATGGATGTGATCTGAGATGTGAGTGGCTTTATCCTACTTCAGGGAAGTCAGGAGGTGCGTCCCGGCTTCATACCGAACCGGTAACTGGAAATGCGTGAGGAAAGCCATGGCTAAAGAGTTGAAATCTTGAAAAATGCCACGGGATAGCTCTATGTACCACTTAGCAGCAACTCCAGTTAAGGTACGCTGGAAGAGGCGCAGGCGAATCGAATCGTCGACCCAAGAGTTAGACGAACACCAAAGGTGATACGTCATCACATGCGCTTGGGGGTCCTCCCCAGCTTTCCCCTCAAACTTGGGACAGTCACCTGGTATCTTGGTGGGAACCGGAGGCCAATACGGATTATGTAAAATCGGATCATTGGTCAACTTTGAAACGTCCGGCAGTTCCAAGGTAGCCAGGAACAACAATGGAGGGTTAAATTCCATGCCAGGCTCAGGATGAGGTCTGGTACCTATACTCCACGATGGTTATGAATATCCTTGTCCCCACGGGTTCTATCCCACAGGATTCTGACCGTAGGGGGCATAGGTCGTATAACCAGACTGATTTGGATGCTGGTAACCATAGTGTGGGGCTTGATAACCAGGGTACGGACCCTGATTATGCGTTGGCCCTGTATAAGCAGCGTTTGGATTCGGCTGCTGAGTGTAGGTAGAACCGGGTGGAGGAGGATAATACTGAGAGCCTCTGGGGTGACTATATTTCGGTTGAGACTGACCATGAGGATAATAACCACCCTGAGGATGAGTAGGATGCTGAAAAGTGGAACCCTGCGAAGCCTGATACGTAGGGCGCAGCTGCTGATTTGGCTGCGGCATTGAATGAACCGGCTGCTGTGCAGGGTTGATGGAATGAGCGGGCTGCCCTGAATGAACAGGTTGACCCGACTGAGAGGGCTGACCTGAGTGAACAGGTTGACCCGGGTGCAAGGGTTGACCTGAATGACCAGGTTGACCCGGATAGACAGGCGGCACCGGTTGCGCAGTTTGACCTGGTTGTAAGTGAGCCCCAGGTTGTACTGGATGGACTGGTTGGCCTGGAGGCGGAACACCGGGTTGTACCGGATGAGCCGGTTGGCCTGGTGGTGGAACAGGACCAGGTATTTGCTGGAAACCGGTTTGACCTGAAGTAGAACCATAGGATGGTCCTGGCTGATATGAAACGTTAGAAACAACAGGATATTGCGGTTGCATTGGTAAAGAAGGCTGGATTTGCCCCCCAGGACCATAGACCGGTCCCGGTTGGTACCCCGACTGAGGTTGGATAGGTTGACCGGGAGGGCTGTAATACTGTCCTTGCGGACTGTATGATGGCCCTTGCTGGCCCGCAGGGTAGCCCTGAATGGGTTGCCCCTGTGGATCATAGAGATAGCCAGGTGGGCCCGCAGGTTGGCCTTGGAAAGGTTGCCCCTGCGGGTTATAAGCCTAGTTGTACGGTAAACCTTGAGCATAAAGATGAGCCTCAGGAGCGGGTAGACGCAAAATCTCCCCGTGCTCGTCATACTGACCTGGGAAAGCATACACGGGAGTACCATCCTGTGCATAGTGCGAAAAGTAAGGTCGGTAGGGTTCCTGGGCGGACGGTCCAGCCTCGGCGTTCGGCTGTTGCAAAGACAACCGATACTCCTCCAGAGAGATGTTCTCCGGTATAGCAGTAGCTAGATAAACATCTTCAGGAGTTGGCCCAGCCCTGGTAGCAGATGCTGAGACAACAGGAGAAGAGGCGGCCACACAGACAGTGGGCCGGACGGGAACAGAAGTGACAGGCATCTGAGGAGACACCCCGGGTGTAGTAGCAGCTGGCCTCGAAGCAGGAGATGATATTCCCATAGAGGCTGCAGCGGAAATGATCTGACCCAGAGATCTGTATCCCTGTGGTAAAGAAGGACTGGCTGTTGACATGTTAGCCAGCTCAGAGTTGTCTCCCTCAAACAATCTACGCAGGAAGAGCTGATATTCTTCACCGGACGTCGGGATTTCCTCACCAGAATCACTCATGGTTGATCCTGCCGTTAAATCACGCAAAAGACGACGAGGACTAGGAGGAAATACAACAGCAACAAAAGGCGAACCCGAGGTAAGAGAAAGGAAATCAACTCCTAATCTCAATTCAGACACAGGGTCCGAAAAGGGCCAATTGAACTCAACTGGTCCTCCAAAGGGTTGCTCAGCAAGAACCGGTCCCCCATCAGGAAACTCGGAAACAACAGGCTGCTGTGGTTCGACAGAGGATTGGGAAGCCTCTGAAGAATCGTCCGTGTAAGGACTACCAGTCGACGAAACCGAAGGTTCCACCACTGTGGCAAAAGACCGGAGAAAAAGAAGCAAACACACACACAGGCTGAAAACGAGTTAAGGGCACACGATCAAACGGTCAACAAGAAATATCTAAGCGGGCGTGTAATCGTGGGTGATTAATTTTACCACATTGAAAAGTAAGAAACTCTATCGTTTCATATTTTAAGAGTCGAGAAACAATAGAAAGATGACTCTATCTCTTTCAGATTTGATACAAGCGTGAAAGGACAAGCGCTCGACGGTATTTTCAAGTTTAGAGAGTCAGAAAAGACCAAATGACTACTCAGGAAAAGCTAGGCACAAAGGGTGTACCAAATATCCGTGAACTGCCATATACACCTTGGTTTCAGTAATGAAACAGAGATCGGCCAAGGACTTTTCGTACGTGCAGGTAGTCTCCCCGAATGCTGTGTTCAGTGTATCACGGGTATAGGGCGGCAGACTCGGCTTCCTGTGGAAAAAGGATTGAAAACCTAGAGGGGTCTCCCTTTATATACGCGACGGTACGGGGAGCACAAGTCCGTACTAGCGTTGTCTAAAGCCAAACGGCGAGCGACAGCTGCTAGGTTTAAAGACGCCGGAACACGTCTCTAGCCTAGACCTCTAAAAATGTTTCGTTAAGTTCCAATGTTGCCTTAGGTTAATTGAATAGATTTTAAAGTTGATTTTCGATTAAGTTTCAATTTTCAGGCCCTATCGTATGTAGTGTCTTAAAAGACTCTTAAATGCAAAGCTACATGCCACAGTCCAACATTTCGTTCGATGAAAACTAATTAAAGAAGAGTTGAGAGCTTTTACACAAACGAAATGAACGGAAGACAACAATGAGATCTCTAATGCAACTAATGAAATTGAAAACTTTTCATTCAGATCACTAATCACTAGCAAAGTCAAAAAGGTCACAATTTGCACTAATTCAACCAAAAGCACAAGAGATTTTTTTGTTGTTGCAATTTTCAATGTTTGATAGCTAATATGCACTAAACAAGCTTGAAAACAAACGGGACAACTTGAGAAACGATATTCAATAGAGCAAAACAAACAAATTTCACTCAACAATGCAAGCAATCAAATCCCAAATCGACCAAAGTCTCTCAAAACCAAGAAAGACTCAAAAGGCTCCAATGGGCTGTGTGATCTAGGCCCAATGCAAGACCAAACGAAATTCGAATGAAGGAATGAACAATCACCCAAAAATCGCAACAAAACAATGAACAACTACCAAGAGGATGTGGAGAATCAATCAGAAAGTTGACCGGACAAACCAAACACCAAAACTTCCAAGGAGGGCTCGATACACTAGGCCACTAGATGCCCTAGGGCACAAAACGTGAAATCGATAGATAAAAGCAAACAACAAAAGGACAGAGGTGAATTCCCAGTCAAACAGGACTCCAACACACTCAGGCAGTCGGAAAATCAAGAAGAAAAACACTGACCAAACTCAGAGAGCTAAAAAATGAAGAAACTCAAAAACCTTACAGGAGTGGCGCGACTGTAAGGATGAAACTGGCGCCAGAAAGCAATTGGCGCGGGCTAAACAAAAGCAACATGCGCCAATTGGCGCGACTGTCGAGCTAAAAAGCGCGCCAGTCGAGTTTCTCAGTCAAAAAAGAAAAAGAACTACTCCAGAAGCAGATCAATGCATACTAAGCAAACCAAGAAGTAAACAACAGCAAAAGAACCCAACCCAGAAGGCTCATCAAGCAAGGAAAAACATAAAATAATCAAAACGAGACAATGAAATCTAGACGATCCCCAGTGGAGTCGCCAAATTGTTGAGGAGGTAAATCCCCTCTACGGACAGAGGCGATCCCTACTAGCCCAGCAGGGGTCTAGCAACAATCAAAAATGTTACGACGCAAATTCCTAGTTACGAATGAAAAGACTAAAGATAGAAGCCTACCTGGATTCCAATGCTACGATCTGAAGAAGAGAGCATTCCCGTTCCTCAGCCTCGGCAGATCACGATCCTCCACGATATCCGCGGATGGACACCTGCACATGCAAGAAACAAACAGATACAAGCATAAAATCCGGCATACGTAACTCAATATCAGTCAGAAAGGATATTACTCATATTAACATCATTGAAAACAGAGTGGAACCATAATCGTAATCATTCATTAAATAACGATTGAAAGAGATTACAACCAAAGTTCTGACGTCGTGGTCTCCTTCGGATGGGTCTCCAGTCGTTCACGTCTCGCAAATCTCGCCAGGGAAAGGGCAAACCTCTCCTGAGTCTCTCGACAATAGTCTCCTTACTTGAGTCGGCCTTAAGGGAGGAAAGAGGGCTCTTACATCACAAAGGCTCTTGGGAATTTGGAGATTCAAAGCTTAGGCACTTCAAGACTAGCTTGCCATGGAATTGAGCAGGCTTTTATAGATGGGGAAGGAGGGAGTTGGGATCTCTATTATTGTGGGATTGGCCCTATCAACAAGGAAGGTTCCATGGGAGGTGGCAAAACCACTTCCCTTCCATAGAACTTCCGCAGCCAAACCTCCCAACTCAAGATAGGCAATGGTTTCTAAGTTTGTTGGAACTCAACTTCCGCCATCTTTATTTAAAAAACATTCCTCAAATTGGGTGGCGTGATTACTGCTCTGGGACAGAGCGCCAGTTGGCGCGACCTCTTTGCAGGATTTTCCTCATTGGCGCGAGTGATCAACTGTCTGCCCGCGCCAATGCAAAAAGGGATGTTTTTCATGATTTTTGCAAGGAGATGTCTTTAGGGCAAATGAAGCTCATGCTTAGAGGAATGCATTGATGATGTTTCCAAGGCATGACAATGTTCACAGGTCACAAAATGGGTCCTCCATTGTGCGGGACGGGGAATGGTAGGGACGGTGACAAATTACTGTGTAACAAAGGTTTTTTGGTGTACTTCCAAAATGTACACCCTTCG